>CAUYQV010171726.1:0-83040 GCA_963574575.1 Galagoides demidoff | reverse complement strand
TGTTGATACAATGATAAAGCAAATGACATGAAATTTATGTTAACCAGCTTGATGAAAGTGTTTCAAATTGTATATGAAAACAGCACAATGTACCCCATGTTTGCATTAATGTATACAGATATCAATTAATAAAAAAAAAAGAAAAGAATTCCAATAAAAAAAAAAAGAAAAAGGACATCTATGATTTACAGTTAAACGAAAATGAAAATAACTGATATCAGAGATAATGAGAATAGGAATCAGACCTGGATTCCAGCCTGTTTTAAAGTCACTTTTCATCTGTGTGAATGCAGACAGGTTATGTATACTGAATCTTAAGTTTTCATCATTTGCAAAACAATGCATAATCATTAACCCTACAGACATTTTATAAGAATTAAAGAAAGAATGAAACTAAGGCACCAAACTAACCTAATCCAACATAGCCAATCCCATCACAAAACTTCCAGTCTTCATTTCACTTCATCCATTAGTACCATTTGATACCATTGGCCCCTCTCTCATTGAAATACTTCCTTCCTTGGCCTCCTGGATTCCATACTTCCCTGGGTTTTTGTCTCCCTACTCGAAAAAGTAGGAACTACTGGTTGTTCCTCAGTTTTCTTTACTGTTTCATCCTTATCTTTCTGGCATCATCACATCTGAGTGTTTTAGGGTTTAGAAAGTGTGGACAGCCATCACAGAAGGTTATGAGTCAAACTTCTCAAGCATTCAGAACCAGCAATGTCAAATTCAGCCAGCAAGCAGACAGGAGAGATGACCATTATGTGTGACAATGAAACTTTACCCAAAGGTAAACTCATGCTAAGTTTCAATGGTGACAGGAGTGGGATGTGACCATATGATAGACAGTATCCAGAATAATGCTCACTTCATCCAGTCAGACCCACATCAACAAGTACCTCAGGTTCAGGCCTCCTCAGTCTTCTTCAAATGAGGATATAGACAAGTGTCACCTCCCCAGCCCAGACCCAACAAATGAAGCATCTCAAAGATTATCTCTTAAGTCAGATTTTTGACATAGATATATGTCAGATTTTTGATCTAAGACTTGGGTACACATAAATTTCGAATTAGAGTAGTGGCCTGGGCAAAAGGGTGAAGACAGGTCAGTTTGAGGCCTCCTAAAGTGTAGACATTTCTGAGGGGGGAAGAAATAAAGCTTGGGCACAACCTAGAATGTGTGTTGGGCAGCAGAAAAAGAGAGGGGCAGTGGCCAGTTGAGGTACTAGTTTCCTAATCTTTTACTCTTCCAGGAAGAAGTTCAGCTCTCTAAGAAGTTTTAATACCTATGAAGAAGTATCTCCATTTTAAATTCTGAAAATGGAGGGTAGCAAGACCAACACCCAATAAAGAAACTAATACCCATTAAGAAACTAAGTGGTGCCATTAAGCACTCGCTTATGCTTAACACTGTTGTATGTGGCTTATGTTATCTCCATTAATCCTCCTCAGTATAGGGATGTGCCAGTGTGACTCCCACCTTATAGATGAAGAAACTGAGGCTCAGAGAGTGGGTAAGTCATTTACCTAAAGTTGCCCAGCAAGTGATAGAGGCAAGATGAACACAGGCAATCTGATTCCAGGGGCCACATGCTCCATGGCCCAATTATTTTGTGTTTTACACTGTCCAAGGCAGAGCTGCAAAGTGATCCCTGATGGCTAAGCTTGCCATGGCAATGATGATTAGTATCCTTCATTTAAATGCATATGAATACCACAATGGGACAAATGTGTCAATATATTAAAGATGTGTCCATTAGGATACAATAATTGGCCCTTTTAGCATTCTCATTGTCACAAATCACACATTATGTAACTATTGCTAAAATCCCACCAAAACCTATTAATGCCAGGAAGACTGTGTTTCATCATTAAACTGTCTCTGAGGATGTTTTACCACTTGTTTTAGTGCTACATTTTATACCTGCAATTATGGGAAAAGGATGTCATACAAACTGTCTTTAAATCTTCTTTTAATACAACCAAACAAAGCATCATCTTGATTGAGATCTCCAGGACATTGACCGAGAGCTATTTGCCGCATGTTTTTAAGCTTCAAAGACTAATAGCTAAAAATGCATCACTCAAGGACAAGGATACACACCAGCTGCTCAGCTGTGCCTAAGCTGCAGGCCCAGGATGAAAAGAATTAGACCAAGTATTATAGTAATCAGGCCCCAGGCAATCAAAAGCCTGACTCAGTTAAGAACCCTCCACTGATGGGGCAGTACACCTCTGTGCTTGAGGTGCTCAGGGGCCTCTGGAATGGAAACATTTTCCAAGAGAATTGTAGTATTTTGTCTCCTGGGAGATATTGTTTAACCTTTCTTCTTGGTATGTTTAAACTATACTCACTCATCCCTGAATTTGCTCCCATTAAGCATTTCTTGCCCCTTACCTGCCATACTGAAAAACACAGATCTGCTTCACCCTCCTCCAAGACCTCCCTACAAGTTAATATTTACTCTGTTTTCAACAGAAAACATGCACACATACATGTACTCTGATTTCATCTTCACTGGGCACTACTCCTTCTCCCTGTGAGAAAGTTATGTAGGCTACATCAGGTGTAAACTAATTACATTTGCATCCTCAAGTGTTCTCAACACACTGTGGGTGTGTTCTGCCTCCCCTGGTAGGCATCACGTCTCACAGGATGAGGAATATTGCTTTTTGCCCTCTTATATTCCTGCTACCTTTGACTTTGCAAGGTTTGGTAAATACCTAGCATTTACTATAAATTAAATAAATAAAACAAGTACATATATTTATTTAGATAAATTAAACAGGTAGCTCTATCTGTTTCTGTTGAAAAGAGAGAGGGAGCCGAACAGGCCTGCGTTCTGCACGGTCTCCCTGCCCCCAGAAGCAGCCCTCGCAGTTTCACTTCTCAGCGCCCAGCCATAGGTCCACCTAGAAGGACTATTAAAAGTGGCTGCTGCATGCTGGTGTCCAGAGACCACCACAGTGTTCCGTGTTCTAACAGAGCCACATGGGGCAGTAGGGGGCACTGTGGCCTCATGCCCACGGGAAAGAGGAAGTGGCCACCTCGGTTAACAAGCCTCTGCTTTGCAGTGGGCAACCCTCCTGTCCACGTTTACTGCAGCCACTGCCTTACCCTTTCAATCCCCTTTTCTTTAGTTTTGTTTTTCTTGACTGTACCAAAGCTTTTTCAAAAGTTAATACCAATTATACTGAAAGACTCAATAAATCAGATATTGTTTTAAAACAATAGTCACCAAAGCCAGAAGTTAGAGAGAAATCCTGGACCTCCAGATTTAATTGGCCGCTAAGTCCCAAAGACTGTACTTCCATGTTCAATCTATCCCTTCTTACCCAGGATAGGAACAGATTCCTGAACGAGAGGGCTCTGCTGAGGGGTCGGTGAGGCTAAAACCTGGTGGATCACTGCTGGCCAGGCCCTGAGCCCTGGTACAGGGTTCACCTGCCCACAGGAAGGGGCGTCTTTCTCCGCAGGGCTGAACGGCCCGCGGACCAGCACAGACCCACACTAGCTGTCTTGATTGCTGCCACCTTGTTTATGGCTCTAATAATTTTTATACTGACCACTGTGACAGTCTCCTTATACCCACAGGAGACAACTCAAATTCCACGTGCACGCATCCATATTCCTAACAGGACAAAAATAAATGAACGTTTACATGTTAAATATGCCATGATCAAAATTCAAATAACATTAAATGAATGTAACCCAAATCCTATTTGACTGAAAGTGAACTTCTGCTCCAAGGAAACTATGGAACCAACAGCTACATTACATCAGTCTAGTTTGGTGCTATGAGGAGGAGCCTGGGCCCACAGGGTTCGGCACAGCTGAGCGGCTGGGGTGTCCTCTCATCCTGGCGAGATAGGATTTTAGCTATGATTCTTTGAAGCCTAAAAACATGGCAAATAACCAACCCTCAGTCAATGTCCTGGAGGTTCCAATCAAGCTGATGCTCTGGTGGTATTAAAAGGATAATTAAAGGCAGTTTGTACTGCATTCTTTCCCCCATAATTGCAGGCGTAAAACGCAGACCTAGACCAAGTGGTAAAACACCCTTAAAGTCTTGCTGGCTTAACTTGTGTTATGTGATGATTCAACATCCAACCATTTTCCTTTATTGAAGACCTTCCACATGGTTTGTGATGCCACCTGGCCTTTAGGAAGTTTCTGTTGTGTTAGTCTTATTCTATGGCATCAGGTAAGGTAGTCCTCCTGAGACCCCAAAGGATCTTATCTTCTGATGTCTACTGGGACTTAACAGACCTAGTGGCAGTAGTCAGGTAATCAAATAATCACCCGGATAATCCAGAAAGTGCTTATAGTTTTTAAATGTAAGCAAAAAATAGGCTTTTTTAAAGTAGAGTCTGTAAAGGACAGAGCCTCCTCACACTTGAATTTATAGGTCCAATGACACCAAGCTGAAATAAAACTCTTTCTTTACAATTTTAATACTAGGAGAATTCATGTTTATAAAACACTATTTCTCACATTTATGGTATTAAATCCTCCTATCAGTACATAAGGAAGGGGGTATACTCTCAGTGAAAAACTCAAATAACTATAAGTTATTGATTGTTAACTTCTGACTGGAAACTGATTGTTTCCCCACTGAACTGAATTTCCTATCAGAAAATATCAAATACCATGTAAATACAAAATGATTTTCCTATTACTGTTGGGAAAAAGAGGGTGATGTTAGGGGCTAAATCCAACCCATGCCTTGTTTTATACTTCCAGAGAAGTAAGAATAGTTCTGGGATGCATTATTAAAGGATTATTTTGAAAAGATGAGCGTATAACAGAGACAGTATTATAGCCCAGGAAGCCTAAAATATTTTACTCTCAAACATTATTAAGTTTTCCAACCACTAAACTAGACAATACCCTAAGAATATTCTAATATTTGTTAGAAAGAGTTACTCATTATTTCTATGTAAATTCATTGTCAAAAGTAAGACAGAAATAAGACCTTAGCACCCATGAGGGTTTTACCTCTTGGATTTCTATACAGTAATGGATCACCTGTGAATGTCCATGTGGAACCTTTTGTGTTCAGTCTAGTCTAGTGTGTTTAAGTTGGCCAGTGATGTCACCTGTCCACAGTGCCCATCTTGAACTACTTGCTTCCATGAACTCAAACTCCACATCCAACCTGCTCTGGAAGGCTAATCTTGCTGAGACCTTGATTTGCCTTCTGTTGACAGCATCGCCCTGGTCACAGGTCTGCTACTCAAGACTACTTTTTGGAGTCTGATCTTAACTGCCATCTGCAATCAATCATCTGATTATGCTGCTTCAGAGCAAACCAGGGTTAGTCTCATTCTTCCATGACAGTTCTCACTGTACAAAACAGCTGATGAATGCCCATATTGGGTTGAAGCCAGGCATCCTGCCACCCAGTGACATGAAAACTAAATACTCCTCTGGCAATGCCAGGCTGAGAAAGCCAGCCAAGCCAGCTCAGTCGGAAGGAAATCTTTACTTGTTTGTTTTCTGCTCCAAAACAGCTAATTCATTTGACAGGGCACTTTAGTGTCCTTTTTAGATTGGAAATGAGAATGATGATATTAATTTGGGGAATATATTGAGAAACACTGGGGTTCTAAGGATTTCTAAGGAAGTGTCTTAACTAGGAGCCAGGGATCCCTGTGCCAATGTTTCTTGGTATTTAGTGCAATTCACTTAAATCAGAATTCTCTTGAATGTCTGCTAAAAATTAAGAATCCTGGCTAGGTTAATAGCTCATGCCTGTAATTATAGCATTCTGGGAGGCCAAGAAAGGAGGATTCCTTGAGCTCAGAATCTGAGACTAGCCTGAACAACAGCAAGACTCTGTCTCTACTAAAAATAGAAAAATTAGCCAGGTGTTGTGATGGGCACCTATAGTCCCAGCTACTCAGGAGGCTGAGGCAAGAGGATCTCTTGACCCCAGGCTTGAGGTTGCTGTGAGCTAAGCTGATGCCATATCCCTCTGGCTCAAAAAAAAAAAAAAAAAAAAAAAACCAAAACTGAGAATTCTGAGACCAACTCTTCAATAGCTAATGAATTCAAATTTCTGAGGATGAATTTTAGAACTGAAACTTAAGGGGCCAATGAATGATCTCAGGAGATCTTCTTATCCACAGAAATTATTTGCAAAAATGCATGGTAGTTCAAAGTGAATTTTTATAAAATGATCATATTATTCTTCATCAAATTCTCAGTCTATGGTTTGAAATGATAAGAACCACTGGTTTTAAGGAAATTGAATTGATGTAAAACATTCTTAACCTTTTCCATAGACCCATTTCCTGGATGGCTGACAAGGCTTCTCTAGAAGGCCATTCTTTCTTCTTATATGTCATGCAACACTCCACAGCTACAAATAGTTCAGACCTCCAAGAATTTCCATTTTTCCCAAAGAGACGGTGTTGGCAGCGTTTCTTTGAGACTGGAGCTCTTCTAGGGAGCAGCTGGAATCCAAAGTCACTATTTTCTTCTCTAAAGTCATTTGCATTCAGTGACTGATTTCCCAGGTCTGGGCGACACAGGGCCTTTCTCATGGGCCCTACCAACGTCCAACGCATCTGAAGGAAACACAGGAGGGTGGAGAAGGGCAGGATTGCTCAGACTCTTCTCAGGTCACTCTCTTTTACTCTTTGCTCCACATCTTCTTCAGTGAAGCAGGATTTTTAAACCACCTGTCCCTCCTTACCTACCAAAGTTTATAAAAATAGCAGGATATTAGCATGAGAAGAGACTGTCCAGTTGCTACTGAACCCCTTCATTTTATTGAGAAAGCTAGTAAGCCTTAGTGAGTAAAAGAGACTTGAACAAAGTTCTCAGTTTGACAAAAATGACAAGGACTGTCTCATTATCTCAATGGCTCATCAAGTTTCTCCAATGAGAGACACACTAACTGGTTTAGTTAAAACCACACTAGCTGGTTTTAGCAGATTATTTGTCTTTCCACTTCACCAAAGTGGCTCAAAAAGAAATGATAATATGAAATTTCTTTGAAAATGTAACAGAAAATATACATATACTGCACTATTATGATTGTTATCTCATCCATGACTCTGAATAAACAGAAACAAAAATGGATCAACCACACAGTATAAGAAACAGAAAGACACACTAGGGATAAGAACTACCAAGAAGCAGCCAATTTCTTGTGCAAAAGGACACTTTCTTAGGCCAGCTTCCTAAATGCAATTCATTCATTCATTCATTCACTCATTCCTCTCCAAATGATTATTTACCTTTGAAAACTTGATTTCTCATAACCAGGCTTCCTATCCAGAAATCTTGCCCTAACCTTTTATGATATGTGTTTAAGGTAATACCAAACTTCTTTCCCAGAGTACATGCTACTGGGCAATGTGCAAGGTTGGAGAATTCAGGCTCAAGAAATAAACAAAATAAGGAAACTTGAACAAAACCCGGCATAATGCATTCAATTAAAGCATCTTTCTCATTAACAAGCTGAAAAGCTGATTGTCTTGATGTAACGTGTATCAAAGGAGTCGGTCTCTTAAAGTCAGACAATGCCACCAAAGGAAGAAAAAAAGTTGGCTAAAAACCCTGGCAAAATTCAAAATCCCCAACCACTCAAAACAGGATATTAATTTATTAGTCACGTAAGAAGCATGAAATATATTCACTGTTATTATATCTTCCCATAAGTGTTTTCCACAAGTTGACTGAGGAATGTACACAGAAAAGAATAAAATAAAATAAGCACAGAGTCTATTAATAGTATAAACTCCATGACATTGTCAAACAAAGGAGGCAGAAACATACTTCCCAAGCCAGTGTGTGTCACTAGAGAAAGTTAATATTAAAATCAAGTTGAATATTTGAGGTATTGGAAAGGCACCACTGTATATCTTCTCCACCCAATAGCCTTGAAAATTTATAACGTCAAATCTGTCCTCAGTTATTTTAAGAATGATTACCAGAACTCATTCCCTTTTGCCTCTACTCTGCTGTCTTCAACTACAGATCTTGCTGAAGTGTGTTCACAGGATAGGCAACATAGCAGAGACATTTGACAGACTCACATTCTCTCCTACCCTTCCAATATACCTGAGTTGAGTACATCAGTATGAAAAGTCAAAATGAGGAACAGATTTGTGTTGCTCGCAAATTTTGTTTATTTATTAAATGAAGGAATTCCTTGTTATCTAAATCTAATCCATCCCTGAATGCCTGTTAGAACCCTATGTTTCATTATTTGAAATGAGAATAAAACCACACTGGGTTCCCAACCATTCCAAAAATCCCAACTAATGTCCCTCAAACATCACTAAAACACTTTACAGATCTATCTAATAACCTATCAACTGTCTAATCATTTAATACTTAATGTACTCAAAGGAGGATATGTTTATATGCTAAATATAACAGTACCGAACAGTTTGAGTTATTACTACATTTTCCTTCTACACAGCAATAAACATGTACTCTGACATAAAGGAATTATTAAGGGGTGGTGCCTGTGGCTCAAAGGAGTAGGGCTCTGGCCCCATATGCCAGAGGTGGCAGGTTCAAACCCAGCCCTGGCCCAAAACTGAAAAAAAAAATAAAGGAATTATTAACAATATATGTACTAAAATTAGACAATGAGTAAAATAACACTTAGCAAAGAAACTTTAAAATAAGGCAGTTTTCTAAAATAGTTGCTTAAAGATTGAAAAGTTATCTAAGGAAAATCTGACTACAAGTGGGGCCAAGTGATGGTAGGTAAGAGTGAGTGAGAGTGAGCTGGTGAAAGAGAGAAACAGGGTATTTGGGTTCGCCCATGTTCAGAGGTAAGGAATTGGGGAACAGCCTTCTACTCTTGCTACTTGAAACCCCAGAAGGCTGTAGACCCTTGTCTGAAGCTATAGACACAGCTTTTAAACCTCATGCTAATGTCTGGCCTTCTCTAAGGCTTTCAGGTTCACTACTTTCTTCACAGACATTTCCACCTCCTCAGAAGGATGTTTTATTTATTAAATAATAGAGGAAGATGCAAGAGGACCGCCATCCAGTGGTCTATGCTCCCACAAACAGAGGAGAAAGGACTATTGGTGAAATCTAGCAATGATTATCATTACGCTTAAAATAAATGATATAATGGATAACATGCACATGTCTGATTGCTCTATACCATGGAAGAAAAAGATTAACCCCAAAGACCTCCATGTAGCCTCTAGGCCAGTGAGGAGAATACACCATTACATTGGAAGCAGGGCCTGAGCCAGTTCCATTTGACTTAGGCAATTGTAGTCACAGATAATTTGT
Organism: Galagoides demidoff; assembly: GCA_963574575.1. Classification (NCBI taxonomy): domain Eukaryota; kingdom Metazoa; phylum Chordata; class Mammalia; order Primates; family Galagidae; genus Galagoides; species Galagoides demidoff. The sequence goes on along the minus strand of CAUYQV010171726.1, from coordinate 73,763 downwards.
GTTTTCAGAAATATTTATGCTTTCCCCAAATAGCATCATCTTACTGATCCCTTGAAAGCAACACTATAACACAGGCAGAAGCAGCTATAATAATATTTTACCCATCTTAAATATAAAAGTATTCAAGGTTCATAAAAATGAAAAGACTTACCCAAACTTACACACAAAAAAATCTACCTGAGAAATAAGTTTAGGATATCAGCCTCAACAACTAGCCTCAGGAGGACAAAGTTAGTCCCCTGGTGGAAGCTATACAAACCCACGTGCTTGAAGAGTGGTTTTGCTTTTATTTGGGGGGAGGGCAGGGAAATGTTGAGACTTTTTTGTATATCCTGTTCAGAGTCTTCCTCTGGCATCCAGTGGCTTCTCAATTTCTAATGGTTTAAAGGCCTGAGTTGTAGGAACAAAAAAAGACAGAAAAGTTTCCCCGTTGTTCATGGTACCCGAGTATTGTCAATATTAATTTTATTCAGTGTATCCATATTACCAAAGGAAAAATAATTCGCTTATTTTAAAAAATGGTAGAAAATAGAATATGTACAGAATTATATAATTGTATGAGAAATGCTATTTTAAAATTTTACTGTAATGACTGAACCTCTGAAATTTTTATATCCACTTCAGATTTGGGATGGAATGAAACAATGTGGCCAGATGCAGCCTCTAGTCTTTTCTGCCTTGAAAGTGACTGTGGTTTGGATGTGGTTTGTCCCTGCCAAAACTCGTGTTGAAACTTCATCCCCAAATGTTGGGATCAAGGGAAGTGGGGCTAATGGGAGGTGTCTATATTATGAGCACAGATCTTTCATGAATAGATCCGGGTCCTCCCATGGGGGTAAGTTCTACCGCTCACAGGAATCCATCAGTTCCCATGAGAGTAGGTTCCCAAAGAACATGCTTCCCTTGATCTGTCTCTCCCCCTCCTGCTGTGTGATCTCTTTGCACATGGTGCTCCCTTCCACCTTCTACAATGACTATGAGCAGGGTGAGGTTCTCTCTAGATGCAGCTACCCAATCTTGGACTTTCCAGCCACCAGAATCATGAGCCAAATAAACCCCTTTTCTCTGTGAATTACCTAACCTCAGGTATTCTTTCATAGCAACACTAAATGGACTAAGGCAAAAGTCAACAATGGCAAGTTCACAATTGAAATCACATTAGTGGTTATATAAGATTTCCACTTAAAATCCTATCATGACCACCCATAGCCTGGAAGACAAAGTTCAAAACTATAAGTACAGGCATAGCCTGCCACAATCTCACCTCCACTGACTTTCCAGTCCCATCTCCATCTACTCACCCAGACACCTTGTGCTCTTGGCCAAGTCTGAATGTGCACACCCTCTGAAGATTCTGCACATGTCACATGTACCTCTGTTCTTGTTCTTACCTCTGCCTGGAATGCCCTTCACAATGTTATGCATCTCTTAGGGCCCTAATTACCTTTAAAATCCACCCACTTCGTTACCTTTTGCTCTTCCCAGTCTTCTTCCTCCCAGCACAATCAACCTCAATTTTAATAACTCTAAACCATGCTTCTATTCTGAGGTTTATTCCTTGCCCTCAGGTTAATAATTTATTGGTGTTTCAACCCACTATCCCACCTCACATGGACTATAATCTTCCCAAAAGTGGGGCCAATAATTATTTATTTATCTTTATATTCTTAACCCCAGCATAAAGCCTGAGCCATTTTTCCCTAAATGCAGTGAATCTAATGTCTCTCCAGATGTTCTCAGCTTTCTCAGAATGAGTGTAATCAGCAGTTTCATAGCTACAAGAAGACTACATACTAGGCACTGTTTTTCTTTCCGATTCAGCAGACTCCTCCTCTTTGCTCTGATCAGGGGGTTTCTGTATTTAACTGCTGCTACACATTAAGCAATACCTCTCAACCCAGGCTCTGGTGGTGTCACTCTGCACAGAGCATTAGACCCATGTTCAGTAGCTTGGGAACACATGACGCATACCATCGTCACACACAATGTGAACAAGATTGTTAGACAGTGACAGTGCTCCCATGTGTATGTGCATATGCATTTGTCCATTTGCAACAACCCACAACATTTTTTTGTTGCCGTAAGTGGTCTTAAATTAGGAAAAGACGTTTGAGGCCAACCTGTTGTGTGGCGTTAGAAAAATTATCTAATTTTTATAAGTTTCTTCTTTCATATGAATAAAATGGCAATGATACTATCTTGCAGAGATAATGTACATAAAGTATAAGAAATTTAGGAAGCACTGAAGAGAATAGATATATTTAATTTTTATTGCAATTATTAGATATGGAAACTGCTGTTTCACAACCTGGCTTTTTAAACCAAATGCATCTTTTTAGAAAGATCACAGGGAAACTATTCCTGGCTTCATATTCTCCCTCATTGAGGCAAAGTCTTCTGATCAACAGTTTTATGAAAAACTGAGGTTGAAGATTAGAGTTTGGCCTCTAAGAGCTGTGTGGCCTTGAACCATTTATCAGTCAATGAGGGTTATAATAACAGAAAGCTTTTCCCAAAAAATGACAAAGGCTGAACCCAGCAATGCCTGTCCTTAAAAGGCAAAAATAAACTCTGACCAACTTTTGATTTAAATAAAACTTTGAAATAATGGTCACTTGCATAAGATAGTGTTGCTCACAAATGGTGCTCAAATCTGGACCATTTGTATATGCAAGGACAGCAGTCCAAGACTAAGATCCTTACAGCATGTCATGTCAGCACAGATTTCTTTAATGACTGAGAATTTCTCCCCATAAGCTTCCTCCTTAGCCTTATCATGGTTACCACATAAAAAAAAGTTATCTTGATTTCAAACCTAGTCAGTTTTCACAATTGTTGCCTCATCCCCCTTAAATTTACTATAGCGCTATCCTCACAAGTGTGCTTGCCAACAGCTGCTTCATAGGGTTAGAATCCAGATTCCATTTTCCTTGGCTCCCAGGGCTGCCCAGGTAAAGGATGCCTTATCACAAGCCGCAGAGGCATCAAGGAAGACAAAAGCCAAAGTAAATGTTTTCCAAATGCCTTTATAACACTACCACTATGGACTGACACAGATGCCAAAACCAAACGTGGGTTTCCTGCTGAAAAACTCAGTTGAAGACTTTCAAAGGCTCATGCATTTGAACAGACAGATAATGACGTAAAGAAAAATCTAAAAATATTTCAAGATCCATTTTATTAGACCAAAGCATGGTTTATTAATATTTTAAAATCAAGAATAAGAGTTTAAGTATTTTAAATCTTAGCAATTAAATTTTAATTTGAATAGCAGATACAAAAATATCCTATAAATGTCCACTGCTTCTTACTTACATTTCTTTCTTGGAAGGTTCTAAATTCTTCAACCAATTCCTTCTAATTTATTTAATTTAATGGAGCCATTTGGTAATTTCCTTAATGCCACCTGTGGTCAGTCCATGATTGGGCTTATATGTCCTGAGCACCAAGTATGAGGACCAAGAATGATTCAACCAGTTCCTTGGGGTTACAGGTCCATAGCTGTGGGCCCAGCAGTGGTAAAACTGATTATTTGAGTCAGATATTTGAAAATTATCTCCTTTGTTAAATCACCCAAAAATCAAGAATATTGTTTTTGTGGTGCTGTTTTAATACAAAAATTGCTTGGGGAGCAGAATGTATTATTTATTTTGACACAACATGGTCTCTTGTATATACCAACTTATTGCAAGCATAGTTTACTTTTATTTTCATAACTTGCTTTAACTAATGGCACTTACCATAATACTTGCAGCACTAGATTGTATGCTTAATTTTAGAAAATTAATACCTGTAAAAATAAATGGGACTGAGACCTACTTTCAGGAAAAAGAAATGGGAGGCAGTGACCAGGCTCATTCTGATGCTTAGGGTTTATTTGGTTCTCCCTTGCCTTTGGATTCTGCTCAACAAGAAAAGGGAAGAGAAGAGTTATGTGGGTACTTAACACCCCATAACCTGAGTAACTGGACTTTAGCACAGAGCTAAATCTATATTTAGAGGATTTATCCGAAGATGTTTTATGGGCAAATGGTGTCTTCTGCAGCAATCTTCATAAAACTTGAAGTACAGTAATTTTGCCCCTAGGGTCAAGTTCGTGCTCTGAAGTCAGGTAGAGCAGGATTCTAAACCCAACCTTCCAATACCAGCAGTGCAACATCGGACAGTTTGCTTAAGCCCTTGAGGGCTCAGTTTCCCGCCCATAAAACGAGAAGGATAACGTTTCTATTTCTGGAACAGCTTGGAGGATTGAAAGAGAGGACATGTAACAGACTTAGCACCCACCACACAATAACTACTCAATTAATGCTATCATAACTATTCTTTGAGCCATTTTTCACCTCCTGTTCCAAACTTGCTTCAGTTTGTTGGTTACAAAGGTCTCCGGTCCTGACCTGGCTCTGGCCTTCAGGTAACGATCTCTCCTTCAGGCTCATTCTTTTCTTCCCTCTCTAAGGACTGACACAAGCTCTTACTAAAAGGAACAGTTACTAGTACTTGTAATAAATGCCAACAAGCAGTAGAAAGAAGCGTTAGATTATGAAGGAAACACTTATAGAAGCCTTGGCTTAGATTACAACAAAGAAAAAAATGGTATTCAAACTGGAAATCTAAATTATTCCCTAATCAACTGCCTGCTCTACCTTCAAACATTGTTATATTAACAAACATTATGGTCTGACTGATTAATATATGGAAATATTTGCCTCTGCTTTCACCAGTTATAATGTTTAGTTATTTTGTTAATGCACAAGAATGGACCATTGATCGATGAAAGTCTGTCTGATATTTATTTGCATGTGCCCAAAGTTAAAATCTCAGCTCCAACAGATAATCTGCTCTGCTCCTGAGAGTGTCTTCCCATGTAAACAATATCCAGTATTCTCATCTCATTTTGATCTTCCTGAGATTTTCCCCATTGGGTGATAGGGCAGGGTGGGGGTGATCAAGGTTGTCCTTACAGAGGCCCAATCAGGACTCTGAAGGAGATGGTTATTTCTCTCCACAAGCCAGCTGAGCTGTCCCATCCCTCTCACCTCTGCTTCACATCTGCCTACCCCCAAGTGTGTCTTCCTGGAGAGTGACTTGGAAAACTGCAGAAAATAAATGCCTTTGGTTGAGTCATCTCCCAACACAATTTGAATTCCACATCTGGAATACCTTTTTCAGACCCACCTTTCTCACATACCGCAAGGAATTATAACTGTGTCTGAGTCGAGCAAAGAAAGTAATAACGTGAGAAGTTGTTTTTAATTTCATAAGAAGGAAATTTATTTGTGGATGAATTTTCAATCTTCCCCTCCTTCCCAAGGGTCATTCTCTTTCCTGTTAGCACTTTCTTTCCTATACTTAATTCTACCTATCATAAGTTAATTGACCCCAGTCCACTGGCAATAATTTATAAAAACAAACATGTAATTTCTGAAAGCACGTGGAGTCTTGGGGTCCTCTTAGAAAGTTCCACCCCTCTCCCTCTCCCCTCCCTGCATCTCATTGGTGCTATTTCTACACACATCAAAGCCTGCCCCCTTCTTCCCCTCCTTCCCCAAGGAAAGGGCAACCTCTCTCTCTCTCTGAACTCATACAGAATTTTTTCTGAGCCCTCAAGAAAGAATTAGATCAAATTCAGTTAAAAAAAAAAAGTTACCAAAATCCCCTTTGAAGAAAATTGTTTTAATAAACCTATAACCACTACCTTGAAATTATACTTTCTTAATCTTTCTCAAGGTCAGCCTGTAACCTGATGGACTTCTCCAAATGATGTCTTATCATGTTCTCTTCCCATATCCCATATTGTTTGGAAAGAACTCAAATGTTTCAAACTAAAGGAAGCGTACACATGAGGATGGGGTTTCAGGAAAACACACTAAATGTTTATCATCCTCTCCCAAACCCCTGAATCAATGAGGTATTCTCTTTATTAGGCTTAGCTCATCCACAATTGCTACATCTCGGGGTGCTTTTATCTCCAGCCCCAAGGCAGCAGGTTGTAATGCCAGCTCCCCAGCCAAGAGATATTGATATACAGAGAAGAGGCAGGACCAGGCATGCACAGGCCCTATCTGATGAGGCGCAGTACATTTTTGGCTGTATTGTTATTGTATGCAAAGTAGATCAAGAAAGTTATGCAAACTTTAAGACAGAAAAGAAACTGTGTTTACACTGATTTATGACTTGGCACCCGCGTAACATGTTGCTGTGGAGAGCCACAGAAGAACCATTTCTCAGTTTAAATGTTGGACTGGGGGGTCCACCCAGAAGTTGTCAAGGTGACCAAGAGCTGGGAGAGTGCACAGGGAAAAGGCTCTCCCATCCTGGTTTAAGACAGGAGATAATTCTAGGGACTTACTCCAGATTTGGAAACAAACATTTAACATAAGGGGGAAAAGGATCTCAGTTTGCAACAGCTATTTGTTCTCTCACATCCCCCTCATCAAGGGTTGTATACAGTTTCCCTGTCCTGGATCTGAGAACTCCCTTCTGGTTAAGGCACTGTATTTGACAATATAGTTACCTGGAAAAGTGAGGTTTAGAAAACAGAGTCACAGTTCAGAGAAAATTCCCCAGTGGTTTGCCTTGTTCCCTCCCGTGGTGTCTGCCATAGTACACACAGCAGTTCAGATTACAGATTTCCATTCTAATGAACCCCTGCTTAAACATAAAACCCTCCTTCCATCTGGTCCTAACTCTCACAAACCTTTTCTTCCCTTTGGGCTCCATCTCTCCAGCTTGGTCCACTGGGAAGTCTGAAGAGCTGAGGCCTGTGGTGAGACTCAGAGAATCAACTTTTTTTAAAAAAACTTAATTCTTAACAACAACAACAACAAGTCAGTCTTTGAAAGGAAATAAGGTGAAAACAATTTTAAATAGACACCTACCCGCATATTTTAGGATGTTCCTTTTTGAAAAGAACAGCTCTTTGTCCAAAGACTCGACCCAACAGGAAGGGTCACGACAGATTTTGACGCACATGTCATGTCCTAAATCTGTAATTGCAACAGCACAATCCAAAAGTGTGAAAAGGTCATGTGGTGCTGTAGTTTGTGTTTGATGGGGGAGTGATGGGTGTGTGCAAAAACTATGGGGCAATGCAAGAAAGTCTGGGTAGAGGCAGCTTTTGTCCCATAGAGAGAAGAGCTTCACGTATGTCCTCCTGAGATTGCGGAAATCCAATCTTGCTCAATACCACAATGACACAATGACACAACTTGGTCATTGTCATGAGGGGTTTCCCCTTTCCTTCTAAAGGATGGGTTACCTTTCTATGCAATTTGTTAAAAATCAAATGCAAAACCTTCTCTTTAAGATATAATTTAAGATTCTCTACTTCACTCCCTTGCTCCCCTCCCACTGTGCTTCCAGAAGAACAAGTCAAGACTGGCCTTCACAGGAAGGCACATCTAACACAAGGCACACGGCAGAGAGCAACAGGCTGCTGGAAATAACTCTACTTCTCTTTTTGTGTTTCTCATCCCAAGTTCAACCCTGTTTAGCTTTTCGGGTGCTCCTCCTAGGAAGGTCCTACATATTCTGAGGATCCTACAAATTCTTGAGGAATTTTAGGCACTAAATTCCACAAACATTATGCTTAGTGACAACTCTGAGAGTCATCCTCCTAGGAAGGGGGCTGAGTACAGTTCTCTGAACTCCGTCCCTCAGACTCTCAGAGGCCAGGGTTACACGAATTATTTCAGTCTTAGAACTATAGCCACCCTGTGTGATACCTTGTGTGAAACTAATCCCCAGTGTCCCCACCTGTGCTGCCCTGGGTAGGCCTCTCTGGGGGTGGGCTGTGCATGGGAAGCATGGCCCTTGACTGGGAGCAAGCAGTGAAAAGTGACAGGGACTGTGCATTACCTCAGTAGAGCTAAAATGACAACATTAAGGTCATTTTGATCTAGGCCCCAAAGATTTGAAAATGGATTGTCTAGGCAAGAGCTACCCTTATCTGAGCACACAGTGCAGAATCAGAATCTCTGCTCCTTTTATTCTGTCCCTTCTCTCACATCTGCTCATCAAAAATAGAGTCACTGTCATCCTTAAAAGAATAACTTATTAGCACAGAGCACCTTTGGTAAAAAAATATTTATCCCCACCTTGAATTCTTAAATCAATGTTATTTTCTGGAAGAAGCTGACAATTCACCCAAACCTGGCTCCGAGAGAGTCTGCAATGTGTCTTCCACCACCCAGACCTGCCCATCCAGACAGGCTCTGGCACCAGGGACAGTCAGTGCCACAGTGAGGGTTAATGTGATTGTGGTAACCAGGACTCCTGAGGATATGCCCTCTTTTGAATGACAGTGAAAATACATAGGTATAGGAGTATGGATTTATAAAACCAGAAACAAATGCAACATCCTCCAGAAGAGTCAACCCACCACAGAACTGAGGGGTGAAAAGTACTGCAGAAAATTTATAGTTTGTCATTGGCTGGGTTGAGATAAGTCTGTGTATGTGTGGGGAAAGCTGTTCTACATCAATGTTTAAAAACATAAACTTTGCATTTACCTGTATCATATTTTAATTCAAATAAAAGCAGTATAATCACCGATGATTAAATATAATCTCTGAGTTTTTTTTATCCATTTGCCTGCTCTCTTGTTGCCAAGCTCCCCACAAAAGCTCTTCCAGCTTTGCTCAATCTGTGCCCAGTCAGGTCGTGATTACCCAGGAACACTCAGCACCCTCTGCTAATCTGAGCTTCATACATATAGCCTCATACTGCAAGACTCCATCTTCCAACCCAAATCCCTTCTTACAAAATCCTATTCAATACAAAATCCTATTCAAGTCCACTTCTCGCAGGATGCTTTCCTTAGCTTGGTAAGTACAGATCACTTACTTTGTAAAGCACAGATCAAATAACAGTTGCATTTCTTTCCTGCTAACACACAGCCTCCTCACAACATACTGCACGTGTGAACTGGGTGAATATGTAACTCATTCTAGTTGAGATTAACAGAATTGAAATCATGAAATCGTCCTTTTATTTCTTTAGCCATGGAGGGAAAGAGAAAGCTGACACAGTGCACTTCCCAGATTGCCAGTCCCTATTCTGTAATTCGATGCATGGTCTTGGACAGTCACTTTCACCCTGTGAGCTTCCCTTTCTCCGTTTGTCGTAAAATAAGAAGTGGATGCACAATGGCTAAATCTCTACTTAAGTTTCATGAATAAATTCATTCATTTATGCCAGAGCATTTATTAAGGATCTACGGTGTGCCTGCCTCTATGCTAGGCTCTGGGAACCAGCTGGGGAAAGATAAACAGAATTCCCTCTGATCTCGTGTTGCTTATAATCTAGCAGACATCTGACAGTCCACTAACATACCCTGTCTTAGTTTGCTTTGTGTGGCTATAACAGAATACCTGAAGTTGGGTAATTTACAAAGAAAGATGTCTACTTGGCTCACTATCATGGTGGCCAAAAAATATAAGATTGGGCAGCTTCAGGTGGTGAGGGCCTCAGGCTGCTTCCACTTACAGTAAAAGGCAAAAGTGGAGCAGGTGTGTGCAGAGACCACATGGTGAGAGAGGAAGAGACAGGAGGAGAGAGACTGAGGACCCCAGATGCTGGTTAACAAATGGCTTTCATGGGAACTAATCTATTCCTGTGGGAAGAAGAACTCACTCACCTCCACAGGACGGCGCAGATCTCTTCATGATGGATCTGCGCCATGACCCAAACACTTCCCATGAGGGCCCAATGCTGTCACATTGAGGATTAAATTTCAACGTGAATTTTGGCAGGACAAAAAACATCCAATCCACAGCCCACACCAAAACCGATAATGATTCAACTGCAGCATCAGTTCACTTCTCAGGCATGTGAAGTACAGGAGTTTCTGGGCAACAGAACACTCTCCCCAAGTGCTAATTCAGGGATCCATGGTTCTTCCCTTTTTGTGGCCCTGCCATATTCAATGCTTGGGTTCCAAGTTGCTGTGATTATCTGCACCAAGCTATTGAGTGGGGAAAGCCAGGATGGGGGAGGCCGTGTGCAAGAGGCAGTTTGGTTCCGTTATATGGTCTCCTCTAATCCAGGAAGGCTAGGGGATGCTATCTACTTACATGTCTAGAAGAATAAACAGTTTCACAGAGAATTAAACCAGTATTCTCCTAGGGAATCAAGAGAACAGATAAGATATGACCAAGGGAAGGAAATTCTAAAACAGAACTCAGGAAAGGCAGAATTCACATAAAGACAGTGAAGATGGAAGAGAAAATGGAAACCAGAGCAACCCAGGGGCATTCCAAGCAACTCTGAGTGATTTGTGGAGACATCCTGTGAGCCCCCATCCTACGCATAGCAGAGGATAACAGGTCATTGTAGAATAGACAGTGACACTAATAGTTGAGGACTGAAAGCCATCAGCACCAGAGGAGATGAATCCATACACAGTGACTGAAAGCCCATAACATTAGCCCACCAGTCCCAATTACATGAAGATGATCATAAAGAAGTTTGCATCCTGGTACAAATCAGTCTTATAAATTGGTAGCTGTATTCAGATCGGGGTGGACTTGTTTTGGACAATAAGATTATTAAATCTTAGCAAACATCACATGAGAAATATGGATCATTGTGTTCTCTTAAACAATCAAAAGAGCAATATTGATTCCTCTTTCTCATGCAATAATTATAAAAAATTGCATAGCCACTGACCTCCTTAGACTGGTAGGCATGCTCTCTCCACTATACCACAGTCTCACAACTTATTTCATACACATTTTCTGCCTCAGCCACATAGACATCTGAGATTGTAGCCTCTAATGTAAATAAATTCTTACCAATTAGAAATATAACAAGGATTAATTTAGGGAAACACACATAGATATACATATGCAACATGAGACTTGGCTTTGTTTTATGTTTTCCTATGTAAGTATCTGTTTCATTCAATGAATTATGAATTATTTTGAAAGTAGGGCACAGAGGCCCTGGCCCCATAGTAGGTACTCAGTTAAAGGAACCACATTAAGTTGATAACAGAAAAGATTAGTTCAAATGAATTATAATAAGGGAAGTGTTGCATTAAGTGTTGAATAATATCCCTAAGTTGGGTCAGAGCCTTCCAACTATCTAGATCCAGAACCTGGGTAGGGATTGACACCCCTTACCAAGAAGGCAGGGAGAAGAAAGCAAGCATCACGCCTGGAGACAAGACATGAGAGAGAAACAGGATGGAAAGACTACTAAGAAGAGTTAAGAGATCATTGGCAAAGATGACCTTGCTTGGTGGTGTCCTGCCTGAAATGGTCATTCTGGAAGCTGTGGGTAAACAAGCCATCCCAGCATCACTTTTTCCAGCCCCATCAAAAACCACCACAGTTCCAGAGACCTGTGTGGCAACAATTAGAGGTTCTCAGAGAGACTAACCAACCCCAGGGCCACCAGTGGGAGGAAACCCCTTCAGTGGCTTAGTAAATGGTTTCATTAACCACTGTGTATCTACATTGCAATTCAGTAAAGATAAGATTGGGTGGTGTGGAATTAAAAGGAATTGAATCAACATTTCTGAGAATAACTTAGGAAGGCAGGTATCCTGGCCTTCCATGGACTCTATGCCAAGACTCATCAAAATCAATCATGTTCATAAACAGATCTCACGAGGAAGATTAATCCTTGCTGAGAGAATGCTGGAGGTAGTTGATGTGCCAACAATTCTATAGTCAACTCTAATATAATAGTTAACCATACAGAGAAACAGGGGCTCTAACATGGGCATCCAGGCTAGGCAGACTGGGAAATTTTGGCAAGGTGGCTGGGAGGGTTAGGCATGCCTGGGCTTAGCACAAAGGTGTCAGCTCAGCCTACTAATCATTTTCTGGACAACAATGAAAGTCTTACGGGAAGTATCTTTCTATTCCCTCTCATGCTAGCTCTCCTGTCCTCTCTCCTAGTTTTCCAAGAGGAAGAGAGGCAAGGTTGTTGTTTTCTGAACTTTTCTGGGAAAAGTAGTGCAGGGCTCTGGTCATTTTCAGCCTCATCCATTCTATCAAAGTATCTATTGCCAACTTACTACAGGCTAAGTGTCAAAGAGATAAAGCAATGAACAGCAAAGATTTGGGGAAGGAAGACAGTAAACAAGCAGGCATATTTCTTAATTAATTATGATAAGTATTTTTCAGAAAGTGAGCCCAGTATTCTGAGAGAAATTACAAACAATATGGGGCAGCTTGGTCAGAGAAAGCCTTTCAGAAAACATGAAGATCTGAAGGAAAAGAAGGATTTGTCCAGGAGAGGAGCAGCAGGTGCTATTGTTCTAGGTAGAGGACACAACATGAGAAATCCTCACATTGCTGAGTCCTGAATGAGATGGCATCAAGAGCCAGGACCCAGGTCAGCTGGGTGCCATGAAGAGGTTCACAGACTAGCCCGAAAGTGAGCTCTCAGATTCCAGGTCCAGTGATTGGCACGCAGCTCACCTGGACTTAGGAGCAAGCATCCTCACAGAGCAAGGCGGCTGTGCTCACCAGACAGAACCCACGAGGCGGCCGTCTGACATCCAGAGAGTATGGTCAGAACCAGGCCTGCTGGAGGGAGCTGGGAGGATTTTCTCTCCCACCCACACATTGACCAGTCACAGGGGTTCAGAATGGAGTGAAAAGGGCACTGGGAGTGCTGTGGAACAAATGCTCATGGGGAGGGTAGACAACAGGACTGGGCAGGCAGCAGAAGCACATCCGCTGTGGCTGGCCCAGGTGAAAGGTCGAGGATAGGAGATTGGTTTAATAACCAGGCCATTTATTATTAGGTCACAAGTTCATATAAATATATATATATATGGTTCCTAATAAAAACAGACATCCAGACAGGGAGGATCTTCTTTTAACAATGGACAAGACCCATCCTTTCCGTCAGGCAGCCTTCTGAGGTATTGTTCTGGGTCATTTCCTTTATAGTTCTAGGCTTCATTTTCATATCCATGATTATCTCCTACCCAGATGCCTTGAGGCACTGGATGTATTTTCAGTTTTGTTCCATTAGAAGTAAATAAATTTTCCGAAAGGATGATATAGCCTGACCGAAGTGTCACTGATGTGGTAACTGCAGCCTGATAGGATCAGAGTTACTTGAAAAACTGTCTAAGCAACCCTTTCTGAGAGATGGAGGGGAGGCTCCTCGACAAGCCCTGAATCTTGTGCTTGTTTAGCTTGGCATCTGCTGGAAAAGTACTGACTCTGGCAAAATTTGGGCATGAATTCAGTGTTACTCATGGATGGCCTGAGCCCAGCCACTAAACGCAGACCCAGCCCCCTTCTCCATGGTTCAGGGCTGTTGCAGGAGCACAGGCTTATCTCCCCCATGGCACCAGGCGTGTGAGTTAAATCCAGCCAGACTCAAGTGGCAGCTCTCCTTGGCTAGGCCAGCACTGCCTGGGTCAAGCTTATACCTCTCCATCTCATCCTATGTGCTTGGTATTTTTTTGTTTTTAGGATTTATTTCTGCATAAGAAGAGCTTTTGATAATACTTCTATATCTCTGTCAAAGATGACTTCCTCCATTCCCACCACCTGTCTATTTATGAACATGTGTCTATTTGTGTGTTTCCGTGTGAGTCTATATGTATTTTTGTGTGTCTGGGCCTATGTGTGTAAGCTGAGGAAAACCTCACCACCCAGACCCAGCAGGGACAAGGTTGGGAAGCATGCATCTTTCATCCATAAATAGCTTACAGACAGACTCAGGCAGAGATTTACCAAATGTTTGACTTGGTCCTTCTGAGGTGGTGAAAACATGATTTTTCATGAAGTTTAAGAGCAGCGCAAGACTTTCCATGAAGTGATAACATAACCCTGAGTGTGTTGGCATGTGCAGCTTTTCAAGTCCCGACATCTCTTCTCTGCAATTCTAGACAGGAGCATAACAGCAACGGGCGATTTCTGCAGTAAACAGCAAGGGCATTGAACTCCTAACACCTTTCCCCTGTGGCAGGTGGCAGTGGAGAAGTCAAGATTCCACCCTCTGCGCCGATAGTCACATTTGCTGGACCTACTAGCTCAGTGAAAACGTTTATATCAAAGGCCCACTTTTTTTTTTTTTTTTTGCAGTTTTTGGCTGGGGCTGGGTTTGAACCCACCACCATCGGCATATGGGGCCGGCACCCTAATCCTTTGAGCCACAGATGCTGCCCAAAAATACTAAAGAGACACAGCAAAGGAAATAAATGATTTTTTTTTAAGAGAGACAGTCTTACTTTGTCACCCTTGATAGAGTGCTGTGGCATCACAGCTCACAGCAACCTCCAGCTCTTGGGTTTAGGTGATTCTTTTGCCTCAGCCTTCCGAGTACCTGGGACTACAGGCGCCTGCCACATCACTCAGCTATTTTTTGTTGCAGTTTAGCTGGGGCCAGGTTTGAACCTACCACTCTGGGTATATGGAGCCAGCGCCCTACTCACTGAGCCACAGGTGCAGTCCTTTTACATTTTTGAGTTGTTGCAAGTTATCCTCACTTCCCTAACCATGCTTAACTCTGGAGACTGGGGAGAGGGTGGTGAGCAAGGTAATGATGAGCTGCTGAAATGGCTGAAAAGACAGAATCAACTTTATGTTTGAGATTTGTCACGTTCCAGACTGCCAAGACAAGGGGAAGTCTGATATGCATTCTCTGTCCTTAGAGTGACAGCTCTCTAGTGAGTTCCATGTGGTCACTCATTCGATCAACAAACATCCATAACGTGCCAAGCACCAAGTATGAATACGACAGAATGTGCAATGTCAAAAACAGGGAAATTGGCTGTGGTGGCTTTCAAGCAGTCCCTTGAGTCAAGACTTCTCAGAGTTTTTTACTTCTGATATGTCTCTACGTCAGTCACACTGGACCAACACAAAAATTGGGACATCAGCCTACAGGGAGGAACTGTACCCTCTGCCTGACTGTGCAAGTTCAGTGGAAGACACGCACCAAGGGTAGATGGTATTTCATCACCACAAGCAAAGTGTCCCAGAGCTGTTAGTGTGCTCTACCCATTGCCTTGGGGGTGCTGCTGCTTCCTCGTGCCCCCCGACTCTCCCTCAAGGCCCTCACGTCTCCAGCCTCCCATCCCCACTTGCCTGCAGCTGGCTCCTGCCACTCATCTTTACATATCCATTCCCTGATTCCAAACCTTCCTCCAATAACCAACATGTCCAGTTTCACTTCCCCCTTTCTGGAGAACACTAAGTGCACAGCCATTGTGACATGTCTTAAGGTGATTTGTTCTACCAAGGAAGTGCTGCAAATCGGGCACCCCAGGAGGAAATCAGAGTGAGTCACTCGGACTTCTTAGTTTTGCTTTTTAAAACCTTAAGGAGCCCACTCAGGTCCAGGCAGAGGCGCCTGAGAGGGTCATCACTCCCCAAGAGGCATGTAACACAGAAACATCAGTCCAGCAGGTCAAACTGAATGCCATGATTTTTGTGAATAGAATTAAAGAAAAATCACTAAACAGGATGAAGAATGAACAGCCTGTCACATCTCCTGACTGCAATAGGAAATCAAATAATTCTTAGAGAAATTATTTTAGCTCTTCTGCCTCAGCAAACATATGAGAGGGAGAAAAAGAAATAATGATAAACATTGAGCACCCTCCCAGGCATTAATAGAACACAATAACTCTTGACATTGATCCCAAGACCCAGTGGGAGAGTTTGGAAGTCAAGAGAGGAACCAATGTGTGTTGCTATCTTCAATCAGGGAAGGACTGCAGGAGAGGGAAGCAGCGGGTGTGACTACTGCTGTCTTGCTCAGTTCCTCATCCGTCATGTGTTAAATATAGCCCTAGGTGACAGAAGCAAGAAGGAAGCCATGGAGGTGAGGCTGGGCCCCATCAGAGAGAGACTTGACCCTTCAGCCTTCACTTACTCTGTGATTCTGCCAAGAGGCCACCTCCTCCCTGTTCTCTAACACCCAGAAAAAGCACCCCATCCTCCATGAAGCTGTTAGGCTGATCCACCCACATCCACACCCTCTATCCTGAGTTACTAAACTGTACACCTCACAACAAGGTGCTTTCCCAGAGTTTCTCCTGCACAGCCTCATTTGGAGCTGAATATTTCTGAGGAATCTAGAATGTACCTTGGTGGGTAATTTTGGCAAGGGTTTTCCCAAGAGCCATCACCCATGGAGGAACTGGAAGAGTCCATGGCTCACCAGCATTAAGTTAGGTGGGGACTTTGTTTACAGCCATCCGCTTGGACTGAGGGCTCCCTATTTTCCATTTCCTTTCAAGGTGAAGCCTTAAATGACATAACAAGCCTGGCATTTCTTGATGTTTCTCTACTGTCTCTCCTGTCCTCGCCCATTACCAAGACCCATATTCCAAGAAGCTGACACGCTCAGCAAATGGAGAACATCCCAAGGAGATAGAGCCAATCTCCGGGAGCTAATAGCTTTGAACTTCCAAATCAGAATGGTTTGCCCATTTTCCATCAAAGCCAGAACCTGTTTTTGGTACTTTAAATGTAAACGTGGCAAATTGGATCAGCCTCATCCAGGTAAGACTGTGTCCTTCAGACACACAGCAGGGTTGCTGAGCAACTGTGGACAAGGGTACTCAACCACCTTAGCAAAAAAGTTTGATTCTCTGGCAAGAGAGCAAGAAAAGTTAATTGCGCAAGAAGTTCATGGTGGGAATACTGAATAACTAGTCAGGTGTGACATGTGTACAGTATCACCCACTGTACCAGTTTAGGTGACATTGAGGGAGGTTTCCTGAGACTTGGGACTTTCCAAGATAAACCCAGGAAAGTTCTCGGCAAACTGGGACTTGTCTCCGCCTAGACACAGCCTGACGGATCTCTAAGGTCAACCTGCAGCCCTTCCGCAGGCCCCACATCTCTCTATCCACCTCGTCTGGATCATCGCATGCAAAGTTGGCAGCCACCAGCACCCACGGAACTCCGGAGTCACTGTGCCTTTTCCTTTGGGGGTTGCTGTCAGTACCCCTATTGCCCAGGTTCTCTCTAAGCTCTGTCCCTGGGCTATTCCTCATTGCCTGTGACTTCCTTTTGCTTTTGTATATTTCACCCCCAAATCTGCAGCTGAGTCCGGACCTCCACCCTCAGCTTCCGCTTCACGTCTGCACTCTATCCTGTTGTCTGCTTAAGCTCAACAAAAACTAAACCAAACCCAACGTTGTCTCTTTACTTATTTTTTCTTTCTTCGGCCTATCAGATCCACAAAAATGGCTCTATTAACTCCTCAAACTCTCATTGGAGTTTCCCCTTCCCTGCTTCCTTCTCTGCAGCCTGCCGCCTCCCACGCGCACACCTGTTCCAGAGGCCACGCGGCGACCAGCACCTTCCCAGGGCTCCAGTCGCTGCGGCCGCAGCCAATGTGATCAGCCTTGCTCTGCTTGCCCTACGCT
Source organism: Galagoides demidoff (assembly GCA_963574575.1). Lineage (NCBI taxonomy): Eukaryota > Metazoa > Chordata > Mammalia > Primates > Galagidae > Galagoides > Galagoides demidoff. Next base: position 56,407 of record CAUYQV010171726.1, on the reverse strand, counting down.
TCACTCACCTTTGGTCTAGACCACCCAGCACAGCTGTGACAGCTCTGAGCACTGGTGACTGTCTGTCTGTTCTATCTGCGCATGTCCAAGTTGCTCCGTGCCTCCAAACCACAAAATGCACAGCCCCCGGAAACCTTGTCTGCTCCCGCAGAAAGCAATCTCTCTTTTTTATAAACTCGCCCCAGAATGTCCTATTCTACTTGATGCTATAATTATTTCTGCACATTTTTATCTTCTCTTCAGAACCAAAATGTCCTTAAGGGCAAGAATTGTACGTCGCTCCCCTTTTTATCCTCACTTTACACAGTGAATGAACAAATACGATCCCCGTGGGGTTAACCTGATGGCCTGCTGCTTTGCACAGAGGCTGTTGTTTGACTTTTGGCAGATTCTTCTATCTCCCGGTGTCTTCCATCTGCTGCTTCCCATGCTGATCAACCATCCACAAAGCCCTGAGAGCTGGGGGCCGACCTCAACGCGAGCCCTGTCGCTACTGAGGCCCCAAAGGCCAGACTGGACCAGCAGGGCTCAAGTCAGGGTTCTTTGCCCCAACGGAATTGGGAAATAAGAGGCGCAGCCCAGTTCCTCCCCTGCTTCTGTCTTCACCTTCATAATGAACATGCTTTCCCAGTGTGGCCTTGCACCTTACTCCACTCTGCCCTCTCTCCCACACCCACCACGCAGGGAGGACTCTGAGTGTGTCCTGTTTTCTGACCCAAGAAATCATGAAATGGGTTAAGCAGCTTCAATGTTTAGTTATTTTATACAGGAAAAGAAAAGCATTGGCCTGAGAAAGAGCTAGAAAACGTGAACCCCTCTGTTAACTATGTTTCTCCTGTTCTTGTCCATTCATCCCTCATGGAGCAAATGTTCAGAACTTCAGAGCAAGAAAGAATCTAAATTCATTCATTCTAAGGGGCCTTTTTATTCTCATCTCCTTGGTTTTCCTGGTTGCCACATTTCTCATTTTGGACCCAGGCCTCAAATCCCAGGCATACTGGGCATGGGGCACACAGACAAAGGCCTCTGATGAGGGAGCTCCCTGAACCCTTGGGAATAAAGGGTCAAGGTCAGGGCTGCAACCTGAGACACAGCTGGAGAGCAAGCCCATCCCACTTTCAGCCACATCTGTGTCTCCCTTCAGTGACCATCTGCCCCATTCAATAAATGTTTACCAAATACTTACTATGTAATATTCAAAATAGCTCAGAAGGGGTAAGGCATGGGCATGGCCTGGGCATAAGCCAGGCTTCTGCAGCAGGCTTTGGAAGGCCCCACTGTGCCAGGCCTTGTTTCTTTTGTTTCCGTATGGTGGAGAGGGCTAGGGGATTCAGGTGAACAGCTGGGGCAGAAGGGGTACTCAGGGGTTACGGGGATCAGTTAATTTGCCTGCTGGAATATCTCAGCAGTTTAATACCTGGCAGGGCCAAACTAGTGTAAGCCAGCTGAATAGGAGTCTGATACAAGCATGTGCAAAATAGAAGGAGGTCATTTATTTCATGGACCCCCACAGTATAAAGCTGGAGATAGAAACTAACCAAATAGTCGCCCAAGCAAATGTAATGTCTCAGTGGGGATAAAAATTACCAAATATCAAACTGTGGCTGTGGAGAATATTACAAAGAAAGGTGTTCATTGCAGGGAGAGAATACAATATTAGGTTTGACCATGTCAGATTGATTGTGGAAGGCTTCCCAAGGAAGTGTGGCTAAATCTGAAGGATGGCTGGGAGTTAAAATGTCCATGAGGTACCAAAAGAGCAGGAACCAAAACAGAAGGAAAAACATGTGCAAATGTCCTGTGGCAATGGGAACAGAAAGAAGAGAGATGTAGCTAGAGAGGAGAAAGTAAAACAGAGTAATATGAGGAAAGAGGAAGAAATGTGGGACCAGACCACGTGGGTCCTTAAGGATTTCTGTTTATCTCAAGAACAATGGGATGTGATTACCCAGTTAAAACAGGGGCATGGCATTAACAGATCAATGTTTTGAAATGACCACACAGATGGCTACCTGTAGAATGGCTGGGCCTAGGGTAGAAGGATGACACATACTTTACTGGTCATCACCAAAGACCCCCAAGGACCTATATACAGTATGTTCCTTAGGGCTCTGATCTCTCATCTTGAGAAGAAATGATTCCCTTCCATTAGCCGAGACTCTGACAGATTTCTTATATTCATGAAAATAATGTGGTTATGCAGTGGAGAGAGCAGCACTTACTGGTCAAAAAAGGAAATGCTATCGACTTCCTCCTTAATAAACTGTAGTGTGTTTAGCACATACCCTGAGAGCCAAGTGCTTGATTAACCACGGTCACTTATTACGTCTTTATTGTTCAGGACAACATAGGTCAAACGATGTCCATTTTAAGGCAAGAACATCAATGTACAGAGAGTTAACTAGCTGAGGAATCCACAGGCCAGGCCTTTGTCATTCCTGTACTTTTATGACCCAATAATTGTCATATCTGACCATGTCATGGTCCCCATGATATGTGCTTGGTCTTCAGAGATTCATAAATTGCCCCATCTTTTTAGGAGGAATATAATCTGAGGAAGAAAAAGGGTCCCACACACATACATACACATTTTGCTACTAAGTATAATACAACGTGGCATGAGCTTAGAGTTGTACAAAATACAACTTTATATAATTGTTTTTCTTCATGAAAAATCTGTGATTTTCTATATTTAAAATTATATTCAGTTCAGTCTCTCTATTAGGTAGAAACAGATCAAGTTGATATAGTCAACTTCACTGAGTGGCATAAGTGTGCCAGGCATGGCATTCAGTGCTTTAAATATATCAATTTAATTTCATACTCAAAGAAAGTTCACCCAGAATATAGCAGCATTATCTACATTTTACAGATGGAAAAACTGAGGCTCATATAGGCCAAGTAAACCCCAGGATGATGAGCAGGAATGAAAAGAATACAAATAACTTGCAAAAGAAAAGCAAAGTAAAAACAAAAGAAACAAATGATCAGAAATGCTAAAACCTTTATGAAACTGGAGACACGCTCTGAAATGGGAAACTAAACCTAGTGCTGATGCAAGACACAGTACATTAAAACTGACCCTAAACACCCAACCACAGGAGTCTGACTGCGAAATAGGTTAGCTTCCCAGAGCCAGGCTCTATGGGCAAACTGTTACTACTTCTTGGAGTTGTTTTGACATTAAAATGTGAAAGTTCTTAAAATAAGGAGGGAGGTAGAGGCTCCAAGGAATGTTTAAATAATTTGTGGCAAAATAGAGAAAGTTAAATATTCATTAATGGGCTTTCATTTCAAATGATTGTTTTACCATATTGATGTCTAAATTAGGGAGCAGGAAGAAGAGGAAGAAACTCTTACTTAATCCCTTTTCTGAATTTGCCACAGAGAATGCAGAGAAGAGGCCCAAGGGGTTTCTGCCTCCTCCTGCATCAGCTGGGGTCTGTGGTTGCTGAGCTCCTACCCAGGTCTCCCTGGCAGCTCACCTCTGCACTGGGGTCAGGCTGGCTTTGCTGAGAGTCAGAAACCAGCCCCCGCCTTCCCCAGCACTTACTGACGGACTGATCCTATGTACATATCTCCTCCAGAGGCAGAGCTTTGTCCTGCATTATAACTTCATTAGTCGCCTTTCAATCCAAAGAACAAATGTTGGACTACAAAATCCCAGGAAATATCTGAAACCTAACCCAGAAAATCTCTATAAATTAAGTAATACCCAGCCTCAAAGACAAGTTGGCATTTCCAAAAGTCAGGAGGGTGTCTGTGTTCAGGGTGCAGTCTGGAATGAATGCCCTCTGCCTCAGATTCTGGCTCTACCTGGCCAGCAGGAGTTATTTCAGCTTCCCAGGGCTGGAGGCACTGGTATCCCTAATGCAGATATTAATCCCCTTACTCTTTTTGGAGCTGACTTTCTGCTAGTTTCCTGGGAGGACAGTATATGTTCAAAGGCCTGCCTGCTTGCTTGTCTCGCTCATTCCTTCATGAACTTATATACAGTAGAACCTCTGTAAGCTGACCATCCAAGAGACTGTAGCAAACTGGTCAGCATAGGGAGGTGGTCAACATAAGGAACTAGGCCTACTGTACTGATATGTAGATGTGGTGCATGTGTGGTCTATGAAAATTAGATCACCATAAGCAGGTGGTCAAGATAGAGAGGTGGTCAACTCTGGAGGTTCTACTCTATTTAATCATGAATTCTTCAACTATTCTTTGAACGCACAGGAACCAGGCCTAGAACTAGACCCTGAGTGAACATTGTGAATAGCCACCAGAATTCCAGCCTTCAGAATTACTCATTCTTCCATCCTGAGTGCATTTCACACTTTGCCCAGAAGGAAACCAATTAGAATCTATGATTACTTTAGCACTAACTGATTTATCAGTGTCCTGGAAGCATTTACTCATTGACAATTTCATTGGAGAACAGTCGCAGAATGTAAATACACAGAGAGAGATTGATTGATTGATTGATTGATTAGGGCAGAGCAGGACAGAACAAACCAGGCTTAGTTTGGTAAGGGCTCAGGGACATTGAGGGAGGATGTCACCTAGATGGTGGTATCACCAGCTCCAAGATGGCAAAAGAGAAATGAAGAACTGAAGAAACCTGGAAAATACAATGTTTATGCCCCAGAAAGGTTGCAATGGGTAGGCCATATCCTCAGAAAGGCTGTGATGGGTTGTGATGGGTAGGCCATACCCTCATCCTATCAGAAACACCAGCAATGAAACCACAGGGAACTATGCTGGGTGTTGATGGCCACAAAGCACCCAACCAATGAGCTCCCCATGCTCAGCTGCTCACCATGGAGGGAGCCACCACACCCGCATGGGCATGTGACTTATAAAAGAAGAGATTCATTAAGGTCACCTCTCCCAGAGGCTTTGCAGCCATCCCTGCCTTTCCTTCTTGCTTCAGATCTCCCTGCACCCCTTTCCTCCCATCCTCTAACTCATCCCCTATGCCCTTGCTAGAGTTGTTTATAAAATATCTTCTTGGAAAACGGCCTGAAACGGTAGCTCCCAAACTGTGATTCTAGAGCCATCAAGGTCAATTTTTCTGAGCCTCCAAATCAGAATTTATATGGATGGGGCCTTCAACTCTCCACATCACACACATTTGGGGGTAATTCTTAAACACACTCCAATTTGAAAAGTAGCCCATGGATAGAAATGTTTATTCATAAGGATGAATCCCCTTCCTAATAGGTCCTCATCTTCTTTCCTAACCTCATTGGAAGTCATTTTATTTTTAATTCTCATGGGTACACAATAGCTATATGTATTTAGAGGGTACATGTGATGTTTTGATACAGGCATTCACTTTGTGGTAATCAAATCAGAATCACTGGGGTATATATCACCTCAAGCAGTAATTATTATTTTTTTGTGTTAGGAACATTGTAATTCTTTTAAAACACACAATGACTTATTGTTGGCTATGGTCACCCTGTTGTGCTATCAAATACTAGATCTTGTTCATTATATTTTTTCACCCGTTAACTATTCCCACTTTATCCCCTCTCCCTGCTGCCTTTCCTGGTCTGTGGAAACCATTGTTCTCCTTTCTGTCTCTGTGGGATCAGTTGTTTCAATATTTAGCGCCCACATACGAGTGAGAACATGTGAGATTTGTCTTTCTGTGCATGGCTTGTTTCACCAACATAAACATCTTCCACTTCCATCCATGCCCTTTTACTACACTCAGACTTAAGCTTCAGTAGCACAGATACCTTCCCCAAGGGAGTCAGAAATCTTCAGTCTCCTGTGTCATCCTCATGGGAAGCTTGCTGCTTGGGATTCCCACACCCTCCTCTCCTAGTCCAAGCCCCACATATGCACATAAACACATACGCGTACACACACACACACACACACATGCTGTCCACTTGGGAAACTTTAATTGATCTATTAAAACCCAGAACAGGTGTCACTATCTTGTTATGTCCTCCCAGACCCCTTTGCCTGGTAACTATGCTGTGCTCTCTCTGGGCTTCCACACATACCCACGTGGTAAGACGTTGTGCTCCCCCAGCCCATATACAGACACGAACACATGATCCTTGAGGTTCTCAAAGGCATGAACTGTATCTTCATTCATCTCTAAATTCCCAGAGCTCAACACTCAGTGAGGACGCTATAAATATGTCACTTAAACCGAGGCTATTCAAACAGCACAGATGGAGCATGCAACATCTGTCCTCACCCCCGTCTGGTTTTTTTTTTTTTTATATAAATACTTCCTTCTTCCCCTAACCTTCAAAAAAGATATGTATGATTGAAGAAGTACCTAAGTGATTGTTTCCATTCGTGAACTTACTATTTCCCCCTGTTTGCTTAGGTCTTTAATTTCTCTCATTAAGTATTTTAATATTCTATCTAAAGGTTTTGTATTGCTTTTATTACATTAGTTCCTCGTTCTTTACTGTTTTGAGTGCTCTTTTAATTATTTGATATTTCCCACTCTATTTGCTTGTTATAGATACATAGAAATACAATTAATTTTTGTATATTCACTTTGTATTCAGTGACCTTACTAAAGTCATTTTTCATTTTAATAACTTATCTGTAGATTCTTTAAATTCTCTAAAGTGAATCTTTCTAAGAGTAGAATATAATCGTCTTAACACAATAACTAAGAAAATTACATAAAGGTTATGTTAACCAGTTTGATGAAAATATTTCAAATTGTATATGAAAACTCCACACTCTACCCCATAATTGCATTAATATACACAGCTATCATTTAATAAAAAAAAAATTCTCTACATACATATATAATAAGTTTATTTTTCTTTCCTAATCCTTATACTCCACATTTATTTTTCTTGCCTTATTGCACTGGTGAATTCTACCATAAGATTGAATCAAAGTGGTGATAATCAATGTCACATTTATTCCCAATAGCCGGTAAGGTATCTTTTGATATTTTAAAATTAATGTTTCCCAAAGATTAATTAAATGCTAAGGGTATCTTTAAAAATTTAGCCATAAATACGTTTTCAATTTTATCAAATATTTTCTATTTCCATTAATAAGAGTATACAGTTTTTTGTCTTTGCAATATATGCCTATGTAGTAAAATAAATTGAATTTTTTATGTTAAACCAACCTTGCACTCCTAAAATAAACTCAAATTTTTCATAAATTATTTCCAAATGTCCCTAGATTCATTCTGCAGTATTTTGTTTAGTATTTTTATGCTCATGTCTCTAAAAGAGGTTAGCCTATGAGTTTTTTAAGCATATTTGTAGAATTTTGATTTCAAGGTCTGCTGTGCTCATGGAAAAGTTTGATGAGGGTTTTGTACTTTTCACTCTGGAAAGTTTGTGATCTAACCCTCTTACTTAGACAGAAACACATTCCTGACTATTCTCTTCCCATCCACAGCTTATCTTTGAGAGGAAACAAGAGGATAAGTGGTTGAGATAATATTAATCTCAAAAACCTGAATACCCTCACAAACTTAGTAACCTGTCCACCAGCATTGCATTATAAGCCTCACATACGTATTACTTAATATGTGAACATGCCTTGTTCTTAATATTAGTATGTGAATAGACTTAAAATGTAACACTATATTTTATTGTAAATTACCTTATATGACATTGCCATGCCTGTTAATTCCTTTAACCAGTATATACCCTTAAGTTAATATGAAATATGCACAGAGTTTAATTCTGCTCTACTATATAAAAGCAGACTTCCAAAATGAACTGATAGTATTCTGGTGTATGTAGAATTATTTTGGGCTTAATGCCAAAGAACTCAACTTAGTATAAATGCAGGCTAATACTTAGATTTTTAACACTTGGTCTTTATGAAAATTAATCATTTCAGCGATTGCTGCCATTGCTAATTTGTTTAGTATTCTTTACCAGTTTCTCTTCTGCTAAAGCAAAGTAAGTTTAAAATATTGTTATTTTACAGACCTGGCAATTCATAAGTGCCTGATGAACACGTGCCAAATTAGTGAATAAATTAATAACAAATGAATGAAAAGTTACAAATACTCTAAAACATGAGTTGACACATTACAGCCTGCAGCCAAATCCATCCGTTCCCTAAGTGTGTAAGTTAATGTGTTCTGGACACAGCCGTGCATTTGGTGACATGCTGTCTCTTTCAGAGTTGAACATCAGCCACTCTCAGAGTTAAAGAGTTGCAACAGGCCACTAAGCCTAAAATATTTACTATCTCTTCTTTTACAGGAAAAGTGGACCAAGCCCTGCTCTAAAACATAATGTTCACTAAATAGGTGGGGTGGCTTGGTGACACAAACAACTCTGAATGTTTTCCTGAGGAAGCATGCTCAAGTCTATTGTCAAAGGTCATAATATGAGGGGCAAAGTCTCTACAGCCAACAGTCTTTCCTAAATCACCTTGGATTGTCCATCTTTTCTCCTTCTCCCCAGGGGCTTTGGTTAAATCTTTTCCTGAATTTCAGGGCTTTCATTACCTCCTTTTTCAATAACAGGAGTTCACTGAACTCAAATAAAATAGTAATTCAGCCAAGGTAGATTGTTATGATGATTGCGACAATGTAGCAGATGCCTAAACCATGACCAAGAGCCTCTCTGAGGCAGCTATTCTAATTTCTTTCTTCATAAAATGAAGAATCCCTAACTCTTGAGCCGAATGGGTCGGGAATTCAACATGCAGCTGAGTGGAAATTCTACAGTGCTGTAAAATGCCTAAGCAGCATTTGTTTTCAATTTCCATTATCCTTCCTCCCCATTAAGAAGGAAATTCTTGTTAGAAAGAATTCTAACGTCAATATGTTTTCGTGATACCAGAGTATAAAGTAATTTGCAGAAACCTAAAACTTACTCTTTAAGCAAATGTGGTATTTTCATACCGCTATTCATTTTTACTGCATGACGTGGTACACACAGAGTATCAAGATGTCATGAAAAACAAATGGTAAAATCCACATCTATTCTGAACAAAAAAACAACAAGAGAGAAAACAAATAAATAACATTACAAACAATACCAGATCAGCCTTCCTGCATCCAACAAAACTTAGCAATTGATAAATACCCCTTTTTATGGCATGGTAGGGATTTTTTCTGGTCATTCAATAGGATGGTTACTAATCATTATGTTAAGTTGAATGACAGATTTTCATTAAGGTATTATATAGACCCAAAAGTCAACTCTATGTAAGAACAGAAGAATAGAAAATAATCTGGGGAGTCAGACAATGTTAATTATTCAGTACTTAGAGTTTTCTAAAGGTCATGTTTGGAACATTAGAAAATACAAATTAAAATGTTTCAAAAGAGAAACATTTTTAAGCAGGCACATATAATTTAACCTTGTATTATAGGTAAAATAGATTCATTTGTCTTTGCAAAATATTTCTTTCTGAAAGAGTTTAATGGGTTCCTTGTTTAGAAAAATGAGCCATCTCTACTTATTTAATTCATAAAATTTCTATTTATTGTCAACTTTGTAGGGTACCTTATACATTAAGAAATGTCTTAAAATATCATCTTTTAAAGTCATAATTCAAAGTAAACAGTGAAGAAATGAACTATAAACAAATATTCTATTCCTTTCTGCCCGCCTCAAGCTGGTCTGGTTCCAAGAACAAAAGGGAACAGTAGAAGGGCGTGGAACAGGGACACAGGAGAAAGAATTGCTGAGACCTAGGTCTGGTGACTTCAGTAAACCAATTAACCTTGAAGCCTCAGGTGCTTGATCTGGACAAAAAATAGAAACACAAGGCCCTATTGCAGAGGACTCCTGGGAGGAAAGCATGCAGGTTAAGCGGATTTCATTCATTGAAAGCCATCAAATAGTCATTAGACAATATTAGTAAACACCATCAATAACATATTCAGAAATAAATCATCAAATAGGTCTTCGAAGCCTATTTGAGCTTTGAAATCATAATATGAGAATTCTGTACTTCATTAATTATATCTGGAGTTAATTGCAGTCAGCTCTCCAAATCTGCAGGTTACACATACACAGATTCAACTAACTGCCAGTGAAAAATATTTGGTAAAAGTAAAATGACAAATGATATAATAATGAAAACACAAGTTTAAAAAATACAGTCTAACAACTATTTTCATTCCAGTTACATTGGTATTAGTTATTATAAATAATCTACAAATGACTTGAAGTATACAGGAGGATGTGTGTCCATTATATGCAAATACTACACCATTTTATAACATATGAGAAGCATGAGCATCCATGGATTTTGGTATCTGCAAGCAGGTCTTAAAACCAATCCCCTGTGGACACCAAGGCTATAGCCTTAAATCACATGTGTACCATTTTTTAAATGGAAATACTCTGCGATTTGACAAAATCAATATTTACTAAGTTGACTTTTTATAGCAACTTTGTTGTTAAACCTTTCACTGTAACATGGGCCAATGGTGTAAAGGAACAGACATTTCATGTATCAGTGGGAAAGGATGGGAACATAGGTGGAGACCAATTTAATTGTATCCATAACAATTTAAATGCCCTCACCTCTGTACCCAGACAGTATACCTCTTAGAATTGATCTTATGGTTACCCTTGCATAATACACTATTTCATTTTCCCTTGGTCATCTGAATAGTATCAAAATGTGTATTACAACATTAATTTAATAGCCTAGACTGGAAACAATGTACAACATAAATATCTTCAATAAATTAATAGATACATTTTTAATCGGTTAAATATATTATATGTGTTCAAATGGCGGAATGCTCTGTGTTTTTCTTTCTTTCTTTTTTTTTTTTTTGAGACAGAATCTTACAATGTGGCCCTGGGTAGAGTGCCATGGCATCAGCTCACAGCAACCTCAGATTCTTGGGGAGAGATCAAGAATCTGAGGTTGCTGTAAGCTGATACCACGGCACTCAAGATCTTCTTGCCTCAGTCTCCCAAGTAGCAGAGACTACAGGTGCCCACCATAACGCCTGGCTATTTTTTAGAGACTGGGCTCTTGCTCAGCCTGGTCTCAAACTCCTGAGGTTTAACAATCCATTGGCCTTGGCCTCCCAGAGTGCTGGGATTACAGGTGTGACCCACTACACTCAGCTGGCTCTGCAGTTTCTAAAGCTAATACCACAGCTCTCTGTCAACTGACTGAGGTTGGCTTCTAATATACTGGAAAGTAAATTAAAAGTATAGAATGTTATGTAACATACTACTATTTGAAGGAAAAAAGAGATGGCTATACATGCACACATGGACCATCTCTGGAAGAATTATGTAAGTGGTAAGAAGAGTGAGATGGAACACTGGGTAACTAGGGGATACAACTTACATTTTGTTGTATAACCCTTCCAAATCTTGATTCATAATCATATATTACTCAAAAATAATTTTCTGTAAGTAAAATTGGCAAATGAGTTTTACTATTACAGCTTCAGGTTACTTTACTCACTAGTAATGGCGTGAACTTGCAGAAAAATTCACAACTCATAAAATACTCTATCTTCTTTTTCAGAAAATCTACAACATAATAGTGCAGTATTTCCACGATGATGTCCTTTGTTCCCATTCTCAAAAACTGACTTCTTAAAAACAGCTAAGCTTCTAAATTACTTTGTCACATCATTTCTGAAAGCATTTGGGTATTTTAAGAGGATAATCAAGTCAAAAAGAAATGGGCAAAATTGCGCGAAGGCTTTCAAGCTGTGTGGGGACAAGAAAGAAGGCTAGCTCTTCTCAAAACCTGCCGAGACGATGACAGCAGACAAAGGAGAAGAAGGGAGCAAAATCTACCAGACAGAGCTGTGTCATCCTGGTCAGGACTCAGTTCTCTGCAGCACCAAGGTCATGGTGAGAATTGTATATTCCCCATTTTTCCTGGCCTGGGAGGTCTGCCAGCACGTTAGTTGATGGTCAGTGAGAAGAAAGGCAGTGGTAAAAACAGAATAGGACAGAGCTAAAGACGTGGGAATGGATGGAGCGAGGGACAGGGTGCAGCCAGGCAGACAGAGCACATCTCTGGGCCCAGCATCTGGATCCCATCCATCTGGTCTGCAGTGAAAAGAACAACAGCAGGAATCTCTAGACAATGACGACATACAGGTTTCTGGAATTGGTAAGCTCTGCAGCCCTTTATGGTGGGAAGAAGATTTGAATCTAATTTCACTTAGAATTTACCTATAGCTAAGTGATGCTGGGATTGGGTCCAGTTGCTGGGAAGAAGAGGCTAGAAAACACTGGCCAAGCTTCAGCCACTCACGTGGAAGCATGGTTGAGAGCTGAAGCCCCACATACAGGAGGAAACATCAGGAGATGTAAGTGGTGAGCAGACAGGGCAAGACCTCACCCCACACACCTGAAGCCAGGGAGAGAAGCAGCAAGGCCAAGTCCAGACCCCAATCATTGGAAGAAAAGTGTAATTTCTACATGGTGATCCTTACTGCTCTGCTCCTTTTTATAGTTTTATTTTTCTTTCTCAGACAACACAGACTGACATATTTCATCACTATTACTTGACTAACTACTCCAAATATGTCCAAGCCTGTTTGAACATGCAACCTCCCATACTTCTGTCCAAGGTTCACATCTTTGCTTGCTTGCTTTCATGTCTAACTACCAACTACACGTTCCCTCTGGATGTTCCACCATCACTTTAAACTCAATATATCTTCTTAAGCCCTATTCTATAGCTTCCTTTTCCTTCTGTCTTAACCCATTTATGCTTCAGTAACAAACTACCTCAGACTGGGTAATTTAAAAACAATAGGAATTTCTTATTGTTCTGGAGGCCAGAAAGTCCAACAAAGGCACTGCCTTCAACCTGTTTTATAAGGTCATTAGTTCCACTCTCCTCACCTTCTGAAGGCTCTACCTCATCATACTATCACTTTGGCCATTAAGTTTCAGAATGTGATGAACTTGAGGGCTTGCATTCCGGCCATTTGGCACCTTCCCTTCCTCTCACCCTCCTTCCTCTTTCCCGGGCTTCTTTGTTCCATCATCAATATCTCTGCTATCTCTGTCACCCAAGTCCAAAACCATGTAGTTATTTCTGCCATCTTCTTAGAAATCCAGTCTCAAAGTTCTGCATTTACTTAATAAAATGACACCAAATGTAAACTAGCGCAGGTGGACAGAGCTTCAGAGGAGGCTTCCCTGAGAAAGTGACCTTGAGTCTGGCACACGAAGTCAACATCTAGGCAAAGGGTAGGGTGGGTATGTTGAGGAGGAAAGCATTTCATGCAGGGAGAACTACACTTGTACAGCAAAAGACTTTTCACAAAATGTAGCGATTAATGTGGTTCTTTTGAGGGACTGCTAGAAGCCAGCGTAGGACACAAGCAGAGGGAAGTAAGACATCAGACCAGTGTTCAGGAGAAACTCCAAACACCAGAAGCATCAAATTAAAGGCTATACAAAGATGCACAGAGGAAACAGGCATGGCTTCCAAATGACAGGAAAGGGTATAAAAACCGTCATGAAGACTTAGTATAATATCTAGAGAGTATTAGACTCGGGTAGCTAAAAAGGAAATTACAAGCATTCTACATAAAGGCGGGCCAAGCAAAGGTATAGACATGGGGAAATGCCAAGGGCATCTGGGGGCAGGAAGCAGTCCTGTCTTAGTGAAGCCAGAGTCTTGAGCCAGCGTAGCTGGTTCTAGAATGGCAGGTAGGAGTGTCCCACCCACCAGGAGTCTCTCTGGCTCCCACTTGTCTTCTCCCACCACTCAGGGCTGACCCTCAAACCAAAACACCAGCTCTCAAGTACCTGTAGAAAATAAATGCCACGACTGAAAGAGACTCAGAGATCTGAGGCCTCAAGTCATCACAGCACTGTAGGGAGCCCTCCCCTCTGGTCAAATGACTGGGAAGCAGTCATAAAGTCAATGATGAGAGGCTGCAGGTTTGGAACCAGCACCAAAGTCCTAGATAGGCATCAACCATGTTGCTTTTTTGAGCCTTTGGTGGACTGTGAGCTGTGAAAAAGTTGAGCTCAGAAATTATCTGAGGCTCAGCTTGGGAGGCAGAAGCAATCCCAACAGCATCATCAGTCAGCCCCAAGTGTGAGAAGGAAGCTTTGGAAAGCTTTGCCTTTTGCCATTTTGTGTCTACGTTGGGCCTCAACAACTCTTTCATTGTTATTAACTGTAAACACTCCCTACAAAACAGATCATTCACTTGTCCCAATGGAGGGTCAAACAGGAACCCGGTAGAATATTGTTGATATCTTTGTCCTTATAACAATAAAGACTTTTCTCTAGAAAGTGCTGGGTCCCTGAGATGTAGGCCTGCTAGCACACAAGCATCCTCCATGTCTTCCATGCAACAATCACATCTATGGTAGAAAACCAGCTCCACTTAAAGTGGGATGCCTCATCCTCAGAGACCTCCTGAAGAACCCCTGTCCTCTTCCTGGATGAGAACTACTATGGCTAGACTGTGCTCCCCATACAAAATATAAGAGGCCAATCCCCAAAAGAAAACTAAATAAGTGAAACTATAATAAGGAGAGTAACTCTAATAACTCTTCCTGAAGGTATGCAGAGAATCGGGCCTGTAGAAACCTAAGTGTCTTCATTTCTGCCACTATAAATTGTGGTGTTAGAAAGACCTGTAAATATTTTGAGCCCAGCTCCTTCACTCCTCAGATGAAACCCAAAATGAGGAAGTAACCTACCTAGACAGTGGTGATATGATCTGTCTCTCAAGGCTGGCTATTTCATGATTCAAACTGCCATCTAAAAAAGGTGATCACGACCAACGCATTTGTAAAACTGGAGTTTTTACCCATTTGGATAATTAAAGATCTAATATTCTTTTATACACAAGCAAAAAATCTTATCTAAGATCTCTGGTTAGATTTCTAAAATTGAAGTTATGGAGAATTTATACTGGGGCATTGTTTTAGTTTCAAAATATAAGTTAAAAATTACAGCCTTGAGTATTAAACACTGAAATAGAATAGTTCTCCTAAGCCACCTGGACACTGAGATGTTCTCTTGTTGGGGCTGAAATTTTACTCAGAAATGGTCCTCGTAGTCCAGGTCTTGGATAAAGCAGCAATACCAGTACCCAAACATCCCCTCCTCATCTTCGTTCCTCCACTCTCTCCTTCTCCCGTCTTCACAGCAGAGTTTTATCACAAGTATTACGACTTTATAAACATAGTTCATTGCTGAGCCAGGGAGCATATTATGATTGCTTTTTCAGTTTTTAGACCTTTTTTCCCTCCAAATTAACTCTTTTCCCCCCTTTATTTGGCTACTCAAATCACAAACTAAGCCTTGTAAAATCTCTCTCAATTTTACTTTCTACTTGGATAAATCTGATAACCTATCATGTCTAGTTTCTCCCTACAAACATCACTTCGGGAGCATTCTAGATCATACCTAGCAATGACTTAAATTCTCTTCAGGAACAAAGGGAAATCCCTGCAAACCTCTCTTCCCAGCCTTGTCTAGTTTTTAAAACACTGATGCTATGATGCTCAACTTCTAGAGACACTACTTCTCCAGTCCTCTAGAAAAATAATTTTGGAAGAAATAAAAGTTTGCTGGCAACTCACAGATCATTTGGCCTTAGATTTATGGTGCCCCTGACTTGTGAGCCCACAGGGGGACAACAGAACAGAGAATACAGGGGACTTCATGTCTGAGCGCTGGATCTGAATCCTGCCTTGCCCACTTACGTGCTCTGCCATGAAGGACTCACCTCTGAGCCTCCTTCTTCTCACTCTGTGAAGTGCAAGTAGTAAAACCATTCTATATACCGACAATACAGTGGAATACCAAATCCCCTCGCAGAGATCCAGACACAGAAGTGTCTCTGAGTTAATGTTTATTGAGTTGAAAAGTATGAATTTATTACTCCTGGTTTAGCTTCTGGCAAGGTAGGCCTGAGATGCCCTGACATTCATATCACCCTCTTAGTATGTGAGCAGACTCCTTAGACCTATGGAACCAAAATGCCAGCCTTCTGAAATCTTGTCTTCTCAGAAGTATCCAAGAGTAGGTAAAATGATTTTAGAGGACTCAAATGCTATGGTTGATGATGACTCTGCTATAGGAAATAATAGATAAGACCATTTTTAATACCTGAATCAAGAAAAAAAATTGTTCAATTTTATTTATCGTCACTATCAGTATGAAACAATGGTCCACGGGATAAGTATATGGTGAATTTAATTTGTAACGCCAAATAAGAGATCAACATTATTTTTTAGTCACCTAATCATCCTTTCATCTATTATTTCCATCCTTAAAATGTGTAATCTAGGCCTGAATTAAAGTGATTGTGTCTTACTTAAGCTTCCTCTGACCCTCAAAAATCTCTGGTTTTGAGTCTAAGACTCAAGTTGAAACTTTGAGTTACAGAGCTAGAATGTTTAACCTGGAAGGGGGCTCTTTCTAGTCCTCCTGCTAACCTTCCTGAAGGAGTCATATGGCGTGTTCTTCTCACATTCTGTCCCGAGCCATGTTCCCTCCAACCACACCAGCAAGCCAGACAAGCCAAACCCAGCCAGACCGCTCTGTCTTCAGTTAGGAACTGGCCATTCTGTTCCTCGTTGGATGAAGTTTGACAGGAAGTCAAACCAAGTCTTACAAAACTAATAAGAAACTGTATTAAATGGAATTCAGAAGAAGCCTCCCTAAAATATATTAAATTTATATATAATTAATGTAGCCAAGATTTTTAACACATAAGGTCACCAAACCTTAGAATTTCCTCCTTTCAGCCTAGAAAACTAAGAAAATTCCTCCAAAATACATTCATCTTAGCAAAAGTTGTAAGTAACCGAAAAATAAAATTAATTATGGATCTTCTATCAATTTCTAGCAAAGAATTCAGATTTGGTAAATTTCCACAAAACTGGACTCCAGTTATTTGTTGTTGTTGTTGTTGTTAACATTGTTGTGATAGAAATTGAACAAAACACAGAACCACAAATAGCCTCTCACATGAAAAGCAGGGCACATGGCACAGTGAAAGAATCTTGAACCTGGCTTTGAACTCCTCTTGGCCATTTCCTTGGCTTTGTGGCTTTGGGCAAGTAATTTTACATCTCTGTGTTTCAGTTTCTTTGTTGCAAAACCATAATACTTCCCAGACTTGTCTTAAAAATGCAACAGGATACCATAAGTATCCTGTTTGTAAGAAAGCAACCTATGAAATGTAAAAGCTTTATCCTGATATAATATCCTAATTGTTGTATTAATTGCGTGCAAAATGAACATATTCGTTAGTTGACGTACATCTATGTTCTACGTGAGATGAGACGAGATGACTTAGGGAGACGAATATGTAAATAGATTTTTATCTCGAAATTGTTTGGAGGCTCCTCAGACCACACCACTGCATGGAGGTGATGCTAACTAAAGCCACACACAGTGAGCCCCAGGACTTCACAGTAAGGTCAAACTATGTGCCTGGGGAAGTTGCCTTACGGTCCTGTGCTGTCTGATGACACGACTCCAACCTGACTTCCATCCACACCTCTCTGCTCTTGCTTAGAATAGGAGTCGCCCCTTGGTATACTTTTTACATTCTTTAATACGTTTGGCACACAATGAATGACCTTGATTTTAGGTCTTAAACTTGTGTTTTGATAATGACCAGCCAATTTTTTTCTCATCTAGTTCAGTTTTTTGATTTTTAAGTGAACTCACAAGAGTAATATTTCAGTCTCCGTCTCTTGATCTTTTGTTCTGCCTTTCTCTTTGTCTCTGTTTTTCATTCTCTGTTTCTCTGTTCCTTTCTGTCACTCTCTTTGTTTTTTCCCTCATGCAAAGACACTGGTTGATCCAACTCTTCAGTGTCCTAATGTAACCTTTTAGAAGATTTTTGACTTAGCATCTGCCGAGCCACGATTCACACTATAACATTATGCAGTTCTTCCCAGGCACGTTTTGACTGCAGGCACTGCGTTATTTTGATTGGGGTGTTATCTGTACACAGACGCTCGCTGTAAAAGAAATTACTCATTCGTGGAAAGAGGTGCCAAACCCCTAATATGAAAACACCAAATGAGTAATTCCCAAAGCATGGTTTTCTCCTTCAAATCTAAAACATTTTAATTACCTTGAAACAAACAAAGAGACTTGCAAAGCTAACTCAAATTGTTTACTCAAAATTCACCCTCTCCTACACGCTAAGGATTTCCACCTGCCCCAGACTTCTTCATGACCTGAGTCCTTGTTTACCACCCATGTCATAGAGAGCCCATTAAAATGGGGATATAAACTTTGCACCCATTTCTAGCCCTAAATTGGCCCTAGGGCTAAAGAGAGTGCAGAAATAAGCAATGACCCATCTCTTTGTTTCAGTGTGCCAATGCGACTGGGCCAAAATGGTCAGGCTTCCCGCCGTAGCTACATACTTAGTTGTGATAAGGAGCAAAGAAAAACAAACAGCTTCCAAGGCTGAAGCAGATTCTCTCTGCTGCAAGTTCTGTGCTTTGAGCATTGCAGTCTGATAAGCAAAACACATCGCCCTTGCCAAGGAAGTCTGATTCCAAGAGCAGAGGAACAGGGGCCAGAAAACCTTTCAAATGCAGTAGCAAGGAGGAAAGACCTGTAGCTGGAGTGCTTTCAAGCATGCACCCAGCCCAACTCCTAACTACAGCTGCAGGCAAAAGGCATCCACTCCCAGACAGCCACAAAATAATCGCATCCCTATAGAGCCACTGCTGCTTGGAAGTGGCTGAGTGCTGGAAACCAATTGTGGACTGTCTACCAGCCAGATGAGTAAAACTAAGGACATAATCTGTGTGTCATACACAATTGTCATTACTAGGCCAATGCCCCAAGCTTAAACAGAATTTACCCAGCCCAATTAAACTGGCCAGAGTCAGGGGACTATCAAGTTTTGGGGCCCTTCTATTTCTAGCAATGAGTCAGTTATTATAAAATCTCATCTATAAAGAACTTTTTTCAACCAAAGAATTAATATCTTTCTTTAATTCTGGAAACTTTCCAGGTTATTCCTCTTAATATTTCTTCTGTTTTATTCTTTTTTAAAATCCTCTTCTTCTGGGATTCAAGACATATTTTGAGCTTTTATCCATGCCTCTCAACTACTGTTTTCATATTTTAAACCTCTTTAATTATCTTCTAATAATTTAATTCATAATTTCCTCTTCAGCCACATCTAGCAGAGCTGGGATAAGGGTAAAGCAAGCAAGGTGCCCAGGGTGTACAATTTAGAAAAACCACTTGCTCCTGGGCTTGTGCAAATCTAGGGTAGGCACTCAGAGCAAGGATTCCTCACACTTTGCACCCTGGGCACATCCTTTCCTCACCCTACTCTTGGTCCAGATGTCTCATAACTTACAATTTTTATCTCAGTGACAACACTTTTTATTTTCAAGGTTTCTAGATTTTAATACCTGTCTATTCTTGAGTAATAACCCTTTGCTCTCATTACCTCTTCTATTTATTAGATGATTTCAGAGCACATTTTAACATACTTTTTATATTGCACAAAATTTCTAGTTCTTCACATGTGGATTCTATAGATTCTTGGGTCTTAACTATAATCATGACAGAAAATGTCCTTATGTGTGTTATAGTTTTTGTTTGAAAGCTTATCTTATTTGGGCAGGTTTTGTTTGTTTTTCTGGTGGACTCTCCTCCCTATCAGGTGGTTTTAGGGTTGATTACCCTGATGATCCAGTTTTGAGTCACCAAGCCAAGATGTAGTATTATATGCCCAACTACCACTGGTAGTGGCATGTGGAAGGCCATGGCCATCTGCAGCAGGGCTCAGCTCCCATTCTGGTATAGGGGTCTCATCTCATCACAGAACCACAAGCGATCATGCACCAATGATGGGTAGTTAGTGGAATTTTTTCATACTTTATTTACTATTAGAAGCAGTTAACGTTGATCTCAGCTTTAGCTGGGAAGCCAGCTCAGGTGTTCTGACTTTTGTGAAATGAGAAATGCCTTCATCACCAAGTAATTGTTAAAGCTCAGCCTCTACTATGCTTAAGTATATATGTGTGTGTTTACTCTGTCATATATATACACATATACATATATAATATTACTATATAGGTATACATATGTCCCATGGGTGTGTTGGTATATTACATATGACATACATGTTATCTATGATCCAACTGCCTTTAGCTTCTGTTCACCACTGTAGGTTTCTACTAGTTTCAGATCATTGATTTGAATACAACTATGTCTACAGAAGAAATTAAACACAAGGGTTTTTTTTAATCATTCCTCTCTAAGAGCCAAGGAGATTGTATGTATGTTTATTTTGCCATCTTGAAATCTAAAGACAAATTTTAATATACAGATTATATCACAGGATAAATCTAAATTCTGGTTTTTAAGTTGTAGGCTAATGTTGATCATAGAAGCCAAGTCATTCCTCTTTCCTGGAACCCTAGGATAAGCCTTAAGGGTCACTCATGTTTGGGTTTCCCAGGAGGCCAGGTGGGACAAACTAACTCACCCTCCTCCACCACTCTGTTCTCATTGTTCTCTCCAAGTGCTCACTATGAGATCAGAGCAGCTGAGCAGTGCTTGCCTCTGGTAATCTTGTCAAGACCACAATATTTGTTATTGATTTTTATGTGAAAAAGCATTGCAAAAATCAGAAGCTTCCTACAAAATATGTGCAGATATAAATGGAAAAATATAAAATGCTAATGAAAGAAATTAAAGATCTAAATAAGTGAAGACATACTATGTTCATGAATGGAGGGCTCAACACAGTAAAGAAGTGCTCCCAATTTTCTATGGATAGAATGCAATTCCTATCAAAATCTCATCAAGAGTTTTTGTGCACATAGAAAAACTTACTCTAAAAATTATATGGGAAGAAATAGGAACATTGGCTAAGCTAATTTTGAAAATTAAATAAATAAATATGTAAATACTTAATATATATTAAATTTTTATATATGTATAAAATAAGAGGAGTCACTGTACCTAAAAGTAAGATTTACTAATACCTACTAATCAGTACACCTGCGATATCTCAATAGAACACAAATAAAAAAACCAGAAATAAACCCTGATTGATTCTTTTCCTTTTTTACATTGGAGGCTGGATAGTCTTTCCAACAAATTGTACTAGAACAAAAAACGTATACTACCGTGTTTCCCCGAAAATAAAACACTGTCATATATTTATTTTTTTCTCAAGAAGACACACTAGGGCTTATTTTTAAAGGATGTCTTCCTCTCAGCACCAAAATGCATACACTGCATAGCCACGCCCATCACTAGGTCTTATTATCAGGGTAGGGCTTATATTTAACAATTGCATAGAAATCCTACTAGGGCTTATTTTTTGGGTAGGTCTTATTTTCGGGGAAACACGGTAAAACTGAAGACAGATTAGTGGTTGCCACAGGGCAAGGATAAAGTATAATGGGGGGAGGTCCAAATACAAAGAAGTAGAACAAAGAAGTTACAGTAGTGGTTACATAAATCGTACATGGGATTAAATGGAACTATACACATACACACACACATTAATGCATAGTACAACTATGGTGGGAATTGAATAAGGTTAATCATCTAGTTAATAATAATATTCCCATGTCAATTTTCAACTTTTGATGTTTTACTTTAGCTCTGTAAACTGCCACCATTAAGGAAAGGTGAGTGAGGTACACACGGGATTCCACATTATGTTTTCAGCTTTTGAGTCAAGAAAAAATGTGTTTAAAAATTAGTGGCTTAAATCATTTATTCAGCACACCATTATTGTGAGTTGGCAGTTCAACCTGGTCTCAGCTCTGATAACTCATGCCTTTGCAGTCAGCTAAGTGTCTCTGTTTCTGGAGCTGGCTGGCTAGGGTGAGAAGGGGACCACACCACATATCTCTCCTAGTCAGCAGGCCAGCCCCAGCTTATTCACCTGGTGGCAATGACAGAGTTCCAGAAGCAGCAAGAAAGTAAGGTCTAATGTGCAAACTCTTTACATGTCTCTGTTTGCATCAAGTTGCTGCAGTCCCCTGGGGCAAAGTGACTCATATAGCCAATCCAAGTTCAACAAGTGAGGAAATAGACTTTGGCTATCATGGATAGAGCTGAAAAATATTGTAGCCATTATTTCTCAGTCTACAATAGCCACAGTGTGCCTCTGAGAAGTAGAGAAAGAAATTCATTTGGAGGTTTAAGGCTTCCTTTCTATAATTTGCTATAGACCATTTCTCATATATTCCTAATCCTGAATAACAGTGAAGACATAAAGAATACAAGAAAATAGAAATGTTTTCTTAAAGCATGCACAAGATGCTAGCAGAAAATTTTCCGTCCTTGGGAACTTATTCTATAGACTCAAAAGGACCAAAGTCAAAAATGGTCTAGGTAAGCCCTGAAAAAAAAAGGAGGCTGTGGGAAAGTAAGAGACTAGACTTGAAGGAAGGGACCATGTCTACCATGTCCTGGTATCTCCAAAGGTCCTACAGAGACAGTGAGCACTTGTTTAATATGGTTGGGAAATGCAAGCACAGTTCCCTTTTCCTTCTAACCAAGTAAACTAGCACATGGTAGTAGGAAGGCATAGGTAAACCAGGTAACAGGAAACTTTCCAGGCTGGGAATATGGCTTGGTTTTTTTCCTGCTTCTAGATATTCTCTAGAATATCATAGTTTCAAGAGTGTAGGAGTGATTACTGGGCTTATGCACATTTTGAAAACAAAGGACCTGACCTAACTACAGTTCAGGCCTCTCTGACTTGAGCCCAGAACCTGGAGATCTGGCAAGATGCTTACCTGGCAGCAAACAAGCCCAGGTTGTAATAAGGGACATTTGCCCTTGAGTTTTCAGGACTCCAAGTTCATCTCAGATAAACAAGTTACCAGGACTCCAAATTCACTTCAGATGATAGAAAATAAATTCTCAGTCTGCCAGGACCCCCTCCCCCCACCTAGGGAAAGATTCTGTCAATGACCTATCACTTGACAAACTAATTGATAACTGTGAAACATGAGCACCCAGGTACAAGACAGTATTAGTCACTGGATAACTTGGCCCAAGACTCTTTAAGAAAAAGTATAGTTCAAAGAAATAGTTGCCTTTCCCCTAGAGATGCACAAATTCCAGAGGTTTTCTGAGGCTTAAGAACAACAATGACAACAGAAAGAACCAATAAAAATGGTTGAACTCTCAGGGAAGTGACCCTTCTGAGCATCCTCACCTGCACGTGCAGGCTCTTGGTCCTCCGTACATTATAGGATAAATGAGACTGATCTTCTAGTGTGTGTACATGAATACCTTGCTGGTGACTTGCACATGGGGCAGGTTCTGATGCTTCAATGAGGGGCAAGGATCTAACTATGGGAATAATACTCCATAAAGACTATTCCATGCCTTGTGCTTAAGCTTTGATATTTTATCAAAGGAATGATATTCTAACTAGAAAGAAAGTTTCGTTTTAAACTTTCACATTAAACTGGTACATGACGTCCTCTAGAAAATGGAACTGAACTAAGAGACTTTATTACAACATTCAGGTGTTCAGTATTTATCACAAGAATTCTTATTTCTGGGCCATTGTCGATTTTATCACCCTGAGTATTTTGTTACTAAAATAAGGTTGGCATCACTATTGCCATAAAAGTATAATTTAACAACAATCATAATAAATTTTATATGAGATTAAAGTTTTATGGCTTCTCTACCACTTCTTACACAATATTTTCATACCCCTAAACAATCCAGTTTTTTCAGTAATAGGACAGTATTATCAGCCACATTTTACAAACGAGGTTCAAATGTTGAAAGTCACCTTCCTACCAATGGTACCCTGGTCTAGTGAATATAGTTAGATTCAATGCCCCCTTTAGCCTGGCCCCATTGCTGTGCTGGAATTCAGCAAAGAGAGGCATTTGTTCAAGAGCTGTCTCAGGAATTGGGTGCTGTTCAAAATCCACTTGCAGAGGACACAGGAGCCAATGTGACAGGGTCCCCACTGGCCAAATTGGACACAATTTGAGCATCAGAATAAAAGATCACAGTAATGGATTATGACTTAATGAATAGAATTCCATGAGTTCATACTGATATAAATAAATTAATTAAATAAAATAGATAAGCGGGGGTGAAGAGCAAGTTCTTCCTTCTAGAATTCCACCTAAAAACTATAGGAGTGAGAAGGTTAAAAGATCCTTACCAGATGCTAAAATTAGTGGGGGGGGGGAGTTTATGAGAAATAAGATATTTAGGCAGTATCAAGGAGAAGGGGTAACTTTATAGGGGAGTAAAATGGCAGCCACCACCTTAAGCATGGGGTCAAAGTTAACATCGCCAGGAACAGGACATACTGACATCAGGAGTCTCTGTGCTACGAAAGACATAACATCATTTTTGTGGGATGCTTGGCAAAAATGTATAACCTGACTTCTATCCAGAAAAAATATCAGACAATCTTAATTGAGAGACACTCTATAAAACAGCCTGTACTCTCAGAAATGTCAAGATCAAGAGCGATGTTCCACAGCAAAGGAGACTAAAGAGACACAACATCTAAACGCCACATGCAATCCTGAGCTGAGACAAGACAGCCACAAAGGGCATTACTGGGGACAACTGACACATTTGACAGACTGAGGATTAGGTAAATTAGGTTGTATCCATGTTCAATGTCTAGATTTTGATATTTATACTTCAATTATGCAGGAAGCATAATTATTCTTATTCTTATTCTTAGGAAATAAATATTGGAATAGTTAGGGAAAAGGTACATAGTGTCTCCAATTTATCCTCAACTGATCCAGAAAAATGAGAGGGTAAATATTGGTTCTTGGGCGGCAAAAAAATCTTAGATATGACAATGGTTCATGGCTCTCCAAAAGCCCCTACTCCATAAACAGATACCTGGTACATCTGTGGACTTAAGTTTTCATAAGGTAAATAATTAAGAAAAAAGTATTTAAAAGGTCTCCTTCAGAAAGTAACAATGAAAAAGAAAGGATTGAGAAAGAGGTGCAGATAAAGAGAGACAGAGAGAGAGGAAGAGATAAACAGAGAGAAAATAAAATCAAATGGGACCTGGATGAGATACAAGTATATAGGAGCTACCTTTAAGCTTGACATTTTTGAATTAAAAAGTTGCAAGAAAAAAATATATATTGGGAGGCAGAGCATCCACAAAAGGAAACATGCACCTAGCCGGGTAAATGTTTTTCACGGTTATTTCTCACAAACACACCGTGTGTGCGCATGATGTGTGTATTGTTCTCGTGGTGTTGTGGTCTTCTCACTGTTGGAGGAGAGAAGTGGCTTACTTGGACCACTCACGGATGAAGGAGAGCATTTTATATGGGAGATAGAGCTCCCTAGTTTCATGCAGGACAGAACAAAGCAAAGGTTTTCAATAACAGCAGGTAAGATCTAGGTCAGAAAGCAACAAAATGCTTTAAGTATAAAAGAATTGGAAATCTAAGTGACTGGGTGGGTTATGAAATACTATTTTCCACACATCTGCAAAAGGACAGTTCCTGGATAAGGAGATGAAATAGATGAGTTTTTCGTTCATCTGTTGACCCTTTCACCATGCTTGGCACTGTTGGCTCAAAGCTAAGACCCAGACCCCTGTCTGTAATGAACTTGCCAACAGATAAAGGTTGTTTTAAGATTTATTTCTCATTATAAATATTTTTACCTTATTTCACTGTCCTATCCACCTTTTACCATATTCCTATTCCCCTAAAGTGCTGCCATCATAATTAACATATGTATAATTCTATCTTAGTATAATTGTCACTAGGCAGCTATCTGTACAAAATATTTTCTATCCCCCAGTGACAGCACGATACACCCACAGGTAAGGAGGTCTGCACACCACAGCCTTGTATCCAGGTGTGCTGAGATGGCAAACAGCTCCCTGGGGAGCCACACAATATTCCAATTACTAGATCACTTGAGGCCCTGCTAGCAAGCCCAAAGTGCAAAATTGACTCTGTTGCCGTCATTGGATTCCCTCACTTGATTAATTAACTCAAAATTGCCTCTCAGTGGCAATCCAGACTTCTGTTTCTAATTTCCTCCTGCACTGAAAAGTAAATAGGCCTAACCACATTTCCAAGGCCCTGTGCGTAGGTCTTTTGTACACACAGCAGACCAGCATCCACTAGAAGACGTCTGAGCTGTTGCCAAGTCGGGTATTTGATTTCTTTGTTGTCTTTCAGGATAACCTAGCTAACCACAATCCCTTTCCACCATTCCCCTGCAGTGTGCTTGAACTAGAGCCAAGAGCCCATCCTACAAAATGAAAAACAAAAAAAGAAGGAATTTTATTTAAAGAGAGGGCCATGCAAAAAATTAGGGTTTGTGAATATTGCCCCATACATCATATTTGCGTTTTACATTTTTCTCTCATGATTTCATAAAAGCATCCCGAGCCTGAATGCATAGTCATATTCGGGAATAACTCCAATGGCTTCCCATTCTCTCCTTCCCACCCAAGACGATTACATACAGGATTATAAACATGAGATAAATTCCTGTGATCATGTTCCTTGGAGCATATGCCCAGGATTTCGGTTTGGGGAAGTGGGGTGCGGGGTGGCAAATGCCTGAAAGGTTTCAAATGACTGTCCAAAGAGAAGCAGATGGCTTGAACAGGCCTGTGCCCAACACATGGCTTGCACAACTCCCCCCCCCCCGACACCATCCTCATACCACTCCCTTTCTCCCACACCCCAGAAAAATAAAAATAAAAATGAGTCTCCACTCACTCAAAAGGTGAGTTTTCAAGGACAAGTCTTCCCATCTGGAAAGAATGATGGCATCAGGCCAGAGTACGTACAATGAAGAAGGGCCCAGAGTGTTTCACATTTTCTCTTCCAATGGATTCCAAATGTTCTAGTGGACAGTCTTTCAATTCTTCCCCAATAAACTTTCCATTCTACTCCCCACTGTAGCTATTAATAAACTTTCTAATTTTCTCCAAGCCTCCAAATAGTGGGAATAGCATGAACATCAGCACGAAGGCAAGAAAATGCTGGCCATGTCCTGGGAAAAGTGAATAGTTCAGTTGGAGAGAGAGTATACGGAGCAGTCCTAGTGAAAGAGAAGGCCTCAGATATGTGGGGCTGTGAGCACCAGGCCAAAAAATTCAAACTTTATTTGGTCATGAAGGAACACTATATATTAAAAACAAAACTTCAGGTTGGGCACAGTGGCTCATGCCTGTAATCCAAGCACTCTGGGAGACCAAGGTGGGTGGTTTGCTTGAGCTCAGGAGTTCAAGACCAGCCTGAGCAAGAGTGAGACCCAGTTTCTACTAAAAATAGAAAAACTGGCCAGGCATTGTGGCAGCATCTCTAGTCTCAGCTACTCAGGAGGCTGAGGTGAGAGGGTTTCTGGAGCCCGAGAGTTTGAGGTTGCTGTGAGCACTCTACCCAGGGCAACAAAGTAAGACTCCATTTCCAAAAAAAAAAAAAAAAAAAAAAACTGCAAAGCTTCAAAAAGTTAACTAGTTTAGAAGAAAAACAATGATACATCAAAAAATAGAAAACCAGTCATGAGAATTACAAGAATATGAATGCTTCATCTCAAGGATGGATTCTTGTAACTGACCATTGGGAGCCAGGCATAAAAGAACAAATGAGAAGCCTATATAAATCTTTATCTGATAGAAAGGAGCTCATTAGTTCTTGAAAAGAGAACAAACGTTCTAGGAGAAATCATGTGAACTCTTTTACGTGCCATTACATGACACAATGGGAAAAATCTCCAACAACATTTTTATCACAAACAGAGATGCTAAGTCACATGGTTGTACAGTTCTTTCTTATACTAACATTTAATACAGGCTCCAAGCAGTAAATATGATCTAAAGAAGATAGCTGTGTTGGGGGCTGATGTGATTCATATATATGATGTCTGGTCCTTTCTGATCATCAGGAAATGAAGAGCTTAAAACACCTGGAGGAATGAAGGAGTAACATATTTTTCAGGCTCTTTCTACCAAATATCACTTCTGTTAGCCAGTCATTAAGGAAAGCAAATAAATTGGATTTCCTTTTCCTGATGAGCTTCTAAAATTATATGGTAAACATTTTCAATTAAGCAAGGATTTCTGGTTTCAGATAGGATGACCATATATAAAATCAGTGTTCTATGGATTTATGCTTCCTTTCTACTCCCAAATTTCCCCAGTTTAGGGGTTAAATTATATAGTCACCTTACTTCTCTTATTTGCTGAGTAGAAAGTAGGTTGCCACACTATTATGTAAATTCAAGAGCTCAATTATCTTTTAAATAAATGTAGCAATATCTAATCTGATAACTATTAAAAGATTTGATGAGGGTAAACTTACTAGTGTATCACCATTGTGGGTCCAGTGCCTTGTCTAATTGAATCTATGTCCTCATCCCAGCATGGCCTATTATATCACTAGCACTGATTGAATGAATTAGTTGGTTATTAATAGTCCTGACTTGTGACTTAGCTCTCTCTTCTTGGGTAACTATTGATTGTCATGTAAGATAAGTTATTGCATAAATTCATGGCTTAGATGTTCTTCTTCTCTATTCCTCATTTTCTCCAAGAAGTATTAAGAATTGTATGGTCAATTTATAACCCTTTATTTATTGGCACATGTACGGATGTCCACCAAAGATGCTCATTCTGCAGAATTCAGCTCACCAAATTTAGAAGTTTAGACTGCCAAGATGTCACAGTGATCCAGTTTAGGGTGCTATTTTCCAACACAGCCAAAGACAAGTATTTTTCATTCTTCTAAACCAGTAACATTACCAACATGAAATATCCATAATGCAGGAAATTCCAGTTCTAGGACTCAGCCATGAATGGCCCTGGCTATTATTATTAAATTGTATGTGTCAAAAAATAGTTTCTTCCTGTTGAAAGTAGATAGTACAGCATGTACATTATGGTTCACAAAGGCAATGAAAGTGATCTTGAAAGTGGGTAGCAAATCTAAAAACAATCAAAGTAAGCGGATTATTTGTATTTTTCATGCAAATTAGAATGTTATGGGTAATCATTATGGTCATATTTTAGAATCTTTGAAGAAAGTTTGTGGATTACCTCTTTTGGGAAATTTGTTTAAAGGGGACTCAAGTTCAATTAAGTTGATACTTGGGACACTTTCATGAGAAATAAATATCACTGTGTCATCTTGAAACGTTCCTAGGGTTATCAGGATAATCCATATGATTTCTATCCTTAGACATTCTATTATCATGGCACCTTCAAGCTTGGTTTTGTGAAAATTTAACTATATTTCAAGTAGCCAATAATATTATCAATGAAAATCTTGTCAATAGTGAATAATATTATGTCAAAATTTGCTTAAAGGCAAGAATGATTCTAAGTTAAAGAGAGAATTTAGGGGGAAGAAAAAGAAGTACAAGATGAACTCTTTGAAAAGTGTGCCATTCATTCTTTTTGCCTTTAATGCCCTGTATATGGCAAATGCTAAACAAATGTTACATCGAACTGAAATTAGTATTGGTCTTTCTTGCATTGGCCAAAATGAAAAAGAAATGAAAAAGTGCGTGTTTGAGTTGTGTGAGTGCATGTTTGGCTTGATCTCTACTTGCTTTTTGCTCCATCACTATTCAAAAGCTGATGCTATTAAAATTGCCCTTTCTATTGACTTTAAAGTCCACAGGAAATAAAAGAATTTTTTAACTGTAATTTTCATTTCAATAGCCTTAAGATAAGTAAACATGACAGTTCTCTGTAAAAGTTGCCTTCTATTTTTTTCAGTAGAGATAGATTTTGCTAGTTTAATTTGAAACAGGAAAAGTATTCATGCACACCTCTTTTTTTCATTCTAGGAAATATTTGTTGAAAACCTAACAATACACACCACAAACAAATAAGAGATAGGCCTCAATCTTGCAACTTATTGGAAAGGATTTACATATGCATGCATACCTAAAATATCTCAATTATATTTTACCTCATAAGAGGGATGTTTATGAGAAAACTATAATAGAAAAAATAAAAGTAAGAATTGATTAACTCCTTTGAAAGGTATTAGGAGTGACTATGGAAGTGTCGATTTGGGGGTTAACTTTGAAAAATGAGCTGAATTTTTATCAGAGTTTAAGAAGAAGGGAACATCATAAGCAAAAGAAGAGAATTACAATTGCTAGTTGGGTATTCAACTGGATTTTGTCCATAATTATTATGTGAGTGGTGAGGAAGAATGAGATGTCAAGAAAACCAAGATTTCTAGGTTGGGTAAATAGATGTGAAATGGGGAAATTATGATTTCTGTTTTGCACAGTGGGTTAAAGTGATCTGTAAGATGTCATGCTGGAAGTATTAAGTAGGCAACTAGAAAAATCAAAGACAAATAATATATACATATAGAGATAAAGATTTAGCATCATCTCCAGTGAGATGATTCATGAAAAACTGTAAAATCTTACATTATGCCAACATTTAGTGGCTGTGGGTAGGGAGTGAAGAGTGGCAAGAGAGAGAACATGCAGGCAGAAAGACAGGAAGAAAACAAAAGAATTTATTAACATAAAATCAAGAGAGAAGTGAGTATCTTTGATGAGTTGGCCTCAGCCGATATTATCAAATATTGAAAAAACGGAATATGAGGAGATACAGAAGACTCAATATTGTCAATGGAGAACTGAACTGTACTTATAAGGGCCCTGACATTGTAGTCATAAGAAAATAAGTATAAACACAAATATTATTATCATTATCAGGATTACCAATATTATTTTGATGTCTTTTAGTCCTAATGAATATCTTACCTGGTGTTTTATTTATGCCAAGGGGTGATCCTTAAGTTTGGTAACAACCACTCCCAATAATAGGAATTATATATAATTTTTATTTTTGCTATAACTGTAGGCTCAAACACTTTATTGTTCTTTCATGCATAGAAGTGAACTTCAAGTGTGGCAGTCTTTGGAGGTTGCAGGTGAACACTAAATTTGACACAGCGGTACCCAAGTCTCTATATTATAGAACAAAGAGATTGGTGCATCTAATCTTTGAGTAGCTTACTCATTTTTGAATCATGTTAATAAATTGTCCTTTCTTGACACTAGTAAGTTTTTATATTGGGATCAAATATTATGTAGATGTTAGAATTTTGTTCTGTAATTGATTAAATATGAAAAAATTGGAAAGCTCACGTTCCAATGGAATTTATATGACCAAGAGCTTCTATGTGATGAAGGAAGCTGAAGAGAACAGAGAGCATAATTTTCTAAGACTGTTTGCCATCTATCTTTCAGTGTGTTTCTAGATTGTATTATTTATTTGCATTTTCATTTTTGTGGTCTGGAACTTGAAAAATATTTTAATAGTCCTTTAAAAAGAATTTAAGATGTGAAACAATTCATGAAAAACAAATATTTTAACAATTTTGTCAGCATCTAGAAAAAATATTTTGTTTTCTTAATTTTTTCAACCTAAGAAGATACCCAATAGGAGAAAGAGGAGTTGGAACATGAATAGATTATTTCCTCCTGTTGAACTTGCTGTGTGCTTGAGTCCTTAAGAGTTAAATTTATAGAATTACTTTTTCTGGTATTTCC
Source organism: Galagoides demidoff (assembly GCA_963574575.1). NCBI lineage: Eukaryota > Metazoa > Chordata > Mammalia > Primates > Galagidae > Galagoides > Galagoides demidoff. The sequence continues at coordinate 24,937 of CAUYQV010171726.1, read as the reverse complement.
CTATAACCAGGTCTTAGGTAATATGAGAAAGCTCCATTAATTATTTCAATCATTCATTCAACAAATATTGTTTAACTAAACTAGATAAATTTGGGAACTGGAAAATGGATCAGACACAATACTAAATTACAAAATAAAAATAATTGACATATTTGCAATAATAGGATAAGTGGTAAGAGAAAATCACATTTTCATTTCTGAAAATACGGTGATAATGATTTGTAGAAAACCTATACCAGTATAGAACATAGAAAAATATTGGATATGATAATATAAAAATTTCTCAGAATTATGGCTAAATGGCACAAAAAGTAAAGGGAAAATATAGCCCAGACATGACATGAAAGGGAAATTATAGAACAAGTAGGTGATAGAGCTGATTTTTTTTTTAGAACATCTGTAAATTTCAATGGGCTGCAGGCTGTATTCAAGAGAAACAGGTGAAGAGAGAATCAGTGAACTGGAAGACAGATATGAGAAATAACCTAGAACACAAAGAGATGTCAAATATAAAAGTAAGCTTAAGAGATATGACAACTAGAGTAGAAGAGTCAGCTTACACATAATGAGAATTTCAGATGGAAAGAGCAAAAAACATGGAACAAAGGCAGTGTTCAAAGACATGACTAATAACTTTCCAGAATTAATGAAAGATACCAATGCCCAGATTCAAGAAACCACATGGATATAACCATGGAAAAAAATAAGGGGAAAGTGAGAGAAGGGGAGATTTAAGAGGTTCATTTTAGAGGGAACAAAAACAGGCAGAGCCTAAGCAAGTGTGTTCCTCATTGTGAAGAGTAAATCAGAACTAGAAAGGCAGATACCTGCTTTTCTGCAACCAAAGGCAACACTTTGAGGGACAAGAGTACCGAAGTGTCCTATTAGCTCAGGTTGCTACAAAATACCATAGATTGTGCACCTTATCAACAGCAGCATGTCTCACAGTTCTGCAGGCTAATGTCTGAGATTACTCATCATGGTCAGGTGCTGCTGAAGACCCTCTTCTGGGCTGCAGGTAACTGACTTTTCTTGTTTCCTCACATGGTAGGAAGAGGGTGAGAAATCTCTTTATAAAGGCAATTCTCCCATTCATGAGAGTTTTACCTTAAACTAATTACCTCCCAGAAGCCCCACCACCTAATCCCTTCACATTTGAGGTTAGAATTTCAACATATTGCTTTTAGGGGTACACAAACATTCAGTCCATTGCAGTGTGTATTAAAGTGGATGAAAGAGAGGAGACATGGGGATGTAAGTGAATTGTAATGAACAATCCTGCACTAAGTGTGGCTTGCTCCAAGCCTTGAACCAGTGCTGGAGGTATGTCTCAGCACTATATCCCACCACTATCACATTATTTTTATAAAATTAAGAAGTAATTTAAAGTTACTAGCACAGTGCCAAGCATACAGCAAACATCTGATAAATGTTAACTTCCCTGTATGCCCTCTCCATAAAATGACAGTAAAATCATTTCTCTTCTATCATAATATCACTGTGATGCTCTAAGTATCTTTGTGACATTGAAGGGCATACTATATTCTGAGTCCAGCCTTGAATCAAAAAACATGAAGTGTGGCAAAAGTAGATATATTTCAGAAATATGAGGTTGGAAAATAATATTATTCTTCAAATGCTCGTCCTCTAAACTCACTCTATTCCTCAACCCATTAAATACCTTCTCCATTGCTATTCTGGAGACCTAACTCCCAATTCCCCGATTCTTTCTCAGCCTTTCTGTGAGCACAATGTTAAGATGGTTTTAAAATACAGCTGTGCACAAGTTCATCAATTCTGCATTTAAAGTGAATGGTAATTCAAGGTAAAGGTGGCTTTTAACAACTCTACTAAACTGAAGGATTGGGAAGGGACTAAATGGTACACTGGCTCTTAGGGAAATCACCCTTGGATTAGATTCAAGGCCGCCTCTAGATTTATTTTCCAAATAGAAACCTCTATTTTGCTTCTGAAAGGAACATGGTGGTTAAGAATAGGGAAGGGTGGCAAGAGGGATGTTGTCAAGCCCAGCTTCATTATTCAGGTTTTCTTCCCATGCTCCATTCTTTGTGGCCCCTGCAATGCCAAAACATGGCCTTCACAAATACTCTCATGAAATGTCAAAGTTCTATTATTTTCCAAGTCTATCTGGGAGTTTGAGACTGCTTCAAAGTTCCTATTGTCCTCTCAGAATTGAAGACTTGATGAATGTCTGCCCAGCTGGTGGGCGTTTTGAAGTTCCCACTCAGCAAGCGTCAGCCAGTTCCTGAAAGAAGGGAAAGAGGGTCGGAAGCGATCTCCTGTTGGCTTCTCATGTGCTTCTCAGTGGAGAGCTGACTTTACATTTGCCTTTCGTCAAGGAGTCCAATGAGAGCTGTTTTGAGAGTCTGAAACTTGGTGGTGAACACCCTCTTGCTAACAGCCAGCAGATCCCAGTAGGGTTGTCTGGGACTGTTCTTTGTTCACGGAGAACTTCCTATAACCACACATGCTTTGAACGTGCCCAACCTCACTGAGACTGCAAATCTACCCTGTTACTCCCCTGAGATGGTGTTATGAATTATGTCTCCCAAAATTCACATTTTTAAGTCTTAGAACTCTCAGTACCTCAGAATGCGATTGTATTTTGAAATTTTAACTCTGACAAAAGATTTTAACTTGACTTTGAAAGAGGTAGTTAAGTTAAGAATGGGGCCCTGAATCCAGTATGACTGGCTTTCTTGTAAGAAGAAGAGATTAGGACACAGACACACAGACAGGGGGTGGCCATGTGAAGACACAGCAACAGCCATCTATAAGCCAAAAAGAGTGACCCACAAGTCCCTATTTCACAACCCAGAAGGGAGACATTAAGCAACATGAGCAAAGCTTATTGTCCTTTCAACATTTCCTCTGTGTCTCTGCATTTACGAGGCCCCTTTATTTCCAGCACATCAGCAACATCAGATTAGAAAAGGAACAATAGTCATGGATCAGTACTCCATGTCATAAGATCAAATACTGACTAATGTCTACAGCAGTGAAAAAAATTAGCAAATTCATGATCCCCCTGGTTTCTGATGCCAGATCCTATCACATGTTATTGAAAATAGTGTTCCCTTGATTAAAACCATCAAAATGTGTAAAAAAACTATTATGAATATGAAATTTGTCAGGATTTTAATTTTTTAATTTTTTTAGAAATAAGACACATGAGCCACTCTTTTTGTTTTCAGGAAGACTCTCTAGTGGTCAGCACTTCTAACCCCTGCATCTCTGCTCTTAAACCAAACTGAAAAAAGATGGAAGAGAAGACCTTACCCTTCTCTACATTCAATCTATACATTTAGTAGAACTTTGCTGGTGTCATCTGAGTTAGCTGAGAGCCAGATGGATCACACGACTAGAAAGCTTTAATCAGGGAAACCTTGAAAATTAGATTGGGCTTGGTGGCCCAAACACATACTTTGTATATTCCAGCAAAATCCTTACATTAGATCATAACTTAACAAATTTCTCCCAAAATAAAATGCTGAACACAAACTGCAGGTAAATGACAGCCCTACAGGGCCAGTGTTAGGATGAAGACTCTAGCTTTCAGGATCCATCTAAAGACTATTCCTGACAACCCAAGGGAGCACCAGTGAGGTGCTGGGGTTAAGGAAAATGAGCCCCAAACAGCCCCACCACTGCTAGTGATCTAAGCCTCGTGGAGAATGGTGGCTAAAATCTCTGACGGGAAGGCTCTGCCTTCATGAAGCTCAGTTAGATGTGGAGATATGGGTGGTAGAAGATTATACTAGAGGAGAAAGTATAATGTTCTAAAAAGATTTAAAGGTCAAATGTGTATTTAAGTATACTAAAAGGGATATTTTTGTTTTAATTGTTGGGGATTTATTGCAGGTACATGAAACCAGGTTACACTGATTGCATTTGTTAGGTAAAGTCCCTCTTACAATTATGTCTTACCCCCAAAAGGTATGGTACACACCAAGACCCCATCCCCTCCCTCCTTCTCCCTCTCTGCTCTTCCTTTCCCTCACCTCTCCCTTCTTCTTTCTCTCTCTGCTCTCCCCTTTACCCCACCCCTACCATGTCATTAACTGTCATTAATTGTCCTCATATCAAAATTGAGTACATAGGATTCATGCTTCTCCATTCTCATGATGCTTTACTAAGAATAATATGTTCCACTTCCATCCAGGTTAATACAAAGGCTGTAAAGTCTCCATTTTTTTAAATGGCTGAATAGTATTCCATGATGTACATATATCACAGCTTGTTAATCCATACCTGGGTTGGTGGGCATTTAGGCTATTTCCACATTTTTGCAATTGTAAATTGAGCTGCAATAAACAATCTAGTGCAAGTGTCCTTATGATAAAAGGATTTTTTTCCTTCTGGGTAGATACCCAGTAATGGAATTGCAGGATCAAATGGGAGGTCTAGCTTGAATTCTTTGAGAGTTCTCCATACTTCTAAGAGGGATAATTTTAAAATTATAAAGACTATAGACAACAGCTATGTTTTTGGTGTGGTAAATGACATTGCTTTGCATTTTTGTAGCATAACTACACTACTACCTGGCATGTAACAGGTGCTCAATTAATATTTGTAGGAGAATATACAGTGCAAAAAGCACTGGGCTGGGAGTCAGGAGGTCTGGCTTCTAACCCTGACTCCATCATTAACTAGTGTGTAACCATAGGAAAATCACTGAGAGGTTCTTTGGGTCTCAAGGTTTCCCTTATAAAGCAGAAGATGCACTGAATGGTCATGAATGGTCATGAGACTGAATGGTCACTTCCTTTTAGCCTATGTCTGTGTCTTTGTTGGTGCCACAAGAAGACCAGGTACCTGTACCACAGCAAAAACATTCTCTCAGGGCAACACTGAGCAGAATCACAAAGGCAGTAAAGCGAATGGGGTTTCAGCAAATGCCAGCTACTCTAATGTGGCTAGAGAATTGTGTTGTGGACAGATGATACAGGGAGGGAGAAAAGATGGCCTGGATATAGTCACTGAAGGTATGAGGGGTGAAGAGTTAGAGATGGACCAGAATGATTCAAGTTCATCTGTTAAGACAAATTAAATCCATAATATGATAAACAGTTATAACATTCTATATTTGGATGGGGCAATGGATTTTGACCTTTGCTGCACATCAGAGCCAGAGAGAGATTGTTTTTTTTTAATAGAAATGCCTGGGTCCCATCCACTAGAGACTCTGATTCAGTAGAAGTGGTGGAGAACCCAATATCAGAATTCTTTTTAATCTACATGGTGACTAAGGTATATGATGAAAATCCCTTGCATGGTACATTCCAATTTACAAACCTTTAAATAATTCCTTCAATTCTCACAGCCAACAAATAAAAGGGGCAGAGTAGATGGAATTGTCACCTTTCACATAAGATAAAATTGAAGCTCAAAGAAATGACATCTGTCCACACAACAGGCAGCAGAAATGGGACTGTACAATAATTTTGTGAGCCAAGACCCAGGGCTTTTCCAGCTTGGCTTTATAAGTTGAAAACATGAGTAAGATGATTAACCAACCCAAGAAAATAATGGAACCAAGAAGTACCATTTGAGGTTAGTTAGCAAAAGTATAAATTAAGACACAATTGAAAGCCACTTCTTTGAATACAGTTAATATATTATGGGCCAATCAACCCAAAGATTGGGTTAATAAGATGATCATCAAAGTTTCAAATGAGGTTTCAATAAATTCCTAGAAGCAGGACCAACATTCTTAACTATTTGAGAGCAACAGCATATCTTCACATGCACTTATCAGAGACCAAATGCCAGACTGGATTATCATGTGGCCACCAGTCTATAAGCCACAGTCAGATATTCTCAGAATTTACAGTCTTCATCTGCCTCATCCTTTTACTGAAAATTTAGTTATTCATGCCCTCACAGGGAAGGAACAGCACAGATAAGTGAAATTCCCACATCACCCCCCAAACAACTACAAAATACGGAGATGTAGTAATGATCCCATTAATGCAGAAAGTTTCCATGGCCCTGGTGACATCAGGCAAGCTGGTTATTACGTAGTTAGTACAGGGAAGGAAACTGACAGTTACTAGATGCCTGCAGTGTGATAGGTGTTGTGTGTGTACTCGGTCCCATTTGGTCCCCACAGAAATCCCAAAAGGGCAAGATTATAATTATCCCTTTTCCACCAAGTGAGGAAAATCAGGTCCACAGGAGTTAAATATACCCACTGTATGTCCTGGAGCTCCACATAGAACAATGGAGATGTGTCTCTCTCCAAAGTTTGTCTTTTTCCACTTTTTAATGTTTCCTCTAGGCTAAGAAAAGGTGATGCAGCATAGTAAGCAACGAAGTGCAAAGGCGTGCCTGTTTGAGGTGGCCTTGGTCTTTAAGGAGCTACATGTCAGTGGCTTCTGTGCAGCCTCTGGAAGCAGAGCCGTGGGGCTCACAGTGTTAGCAGCTATACTTGACACCAGGCCAGAATGACAGGCACCTGCTGGGCCAGATCCAGATGCATCTGATCCTTACACTGCCCAACATGTTCCCCTAACATGGGAAACCCTGCCTCACTTAGTCACCCTGATGTTGCTTAACGGATATTGCATTCCCAACAGCATGGCTCGCTAACTGTCATTAAGAAGTAAGGAGAATAGAGGAGAGGGGAGGGGAGGGGAAGGGAGGGGAGGGGAGGGGAGGGGGGGAGGGGAGGGGAGGGGAGGAGAGGAGAGGAGAGGAGAGGAGAGGAGAGAGGAGGCAGAGGAGAGGAGAGGAGACAGCTAAACGGTTGTTAAATAATCAGAACTTCACTGCCTATTCTAAAAGCCAGAGGTCAGTGAAGCTACTGCTTTCAATTTCAGAGGTGTGTAGTCAGTGCAGAGGATTTGGTGCCAGACCTTTCATGTCCCCTCTCACCTTCACAGAGAAAGCACCCCGGGAACAGACACCTTGGTTAACTCCAATTAATCCTCACGGAGCACCCACACACAGAAAACGGGCAAAGCCTCAACTCACACAGAAACTGCCACCTCACCTCTAGCTGAGAGGTTGAAATAGCCTCATTTCTGCTGTCCCTTTTTTCTCCTTCACCACCTTCTATTCTCCTCCCCACTATCAGTCTGCCCCTCTTCTTGAGATGTATATCTGATTGTGTCCTGCTCCTGTCAAAACTGGCCAGGGCTTCCCAATGTTCTTAGAATAAAGCTAAAACTCGTGACCTCATTACCTCACCTCACCCCATCCACTCTCCCTTGTACCCATTAAGCTCCTTTTAGTTCCCTAACCACACCTGCCTACCTCAGGACCTTATCACATGCCATGTCCTTGCCTAAATCACAATCATCCTCCCCATCCCCAGTCCATCTCCTTAGTTAATTTCTTTTCATGCATCACATTTTTGCCTAAATGTCACTTTTCTAGAATATTGGCATTGAGCATCTCCCATTGTTTTTTCTCATAGCAGTCACTGTTCCACCTTCGAGACAATTACAAATTAGTCTTTGTTAATGTCTTCTTTCCCTACTGGAATCCAAACTCTATGAGAGCAGGAGAAAATGACTTATCTTATTCAATGTTCTTATTCCTAAGTGCTTTGTACATTAAGTTGTTCATTCAATATTCATTGAATAAAAGAATGAGTGAATGAATGAACATAGTTAATTTTTCCCTGAGAGATTTTGCTTTTTAAACTTCTAGAAATCTAGGAAAAATCCAATACAGGTTTATTTCTGAACTAAGAACCTATCTGTCTGTGCACATTAAATTATAGCACAGAATGACCCACTAAACCAAGTAGATGCTACCTATTGCTACCAGCCACCAGCCTAGTGTCCCAGCATCTTCTCTGCAAGATGACCCCACAATCTGGGTTACGAGGACAGAATTCATCTCTTCAGAAATAGGACTAAGTAATAAGAGGTAAATTGCTTGCCTTGTACCACATTAGGCATTCCATATATGTGACTTTGGAATCTGAGTATCGAACATGTCCTATGAAAAAGGGCCCACATTTATATCTAAATGTTAAGTTCATGACTTCAAATACTGAAACCTGTTGTTTACAAAGAAGTATGTATCTTTGCTAAAGTGTATTTTATCTGTTGGTTGAGAAAATGTGATCTTAGTTAGACTCTACCTCTAACTTCCCAAATCAAAAACACAACCAAAGGTCTTTGAGAGGTTTACATTCTTTTTTAAATGGAGAAAAGTTTGTCTCTATCCCAGGATTCTGGAACCCCAGAGAAGAATGTGAGGTGTGGCCAGTGGTGCAAACAAGCTTCTAGCCTCAGAATTCTGCTCCACCTGTGGTATCTGGTGATGACAATGGCGGTACTCTGCAGACGTGCCACCCCAGAGTGGTGACAAAGGGATAGCCCTTAAATATGAAAACAGCAGTCAAGGGCAAATTTACCACTTTCTTTACAGGCAATTGCTAGATGCTGAAACAATGACGTAAAATGAAGAATGCAAAGAAGTCAAAGTCAAGGCCCTAATGGAGGGAAGGCCAGTAACCAAGCGGGGTGGGTAAGAAATACCAACATTCTTTATCCTTGTTATGTTCAAGTACCTGGTGATCTGAGGTGCTGCTCGGGAATGGAAAAACAAGCTTAGTGTTGTGACAGTTTCAGAGGCAGAATCCATGCAGGAGACCATTTAAAATATTAAAGGATTTTGAAATGTACCCTTGCATTGTGTACATTAGGTGAGATCCCACCCAATAGCCTCCCTCAACAACTAAGATTATGTTATAAATGTCTTACCACAAAAATAAGTAACTGAGGTGATGGTTGTGTTAATTAGTTTGATTTAAGCCTTCCACACGGTATATCAAATCATCACATTGTACCCCATAAATGTATACGGTTATGACTTAATAAAAATTAAGTTAAAGAACTGTAAATATTTGGAGTTTTTATATAACTCAGAACCATAGCCCATTTATTTGTCTTTACACTGACTCTTCTTATATACATAACATGAATGGCAGTTAAATAAATGCTTTATTCTATAAAATAAAATAAAACAAAATAAAATAAAATATTAACGAGGATAAAGACAAACCCACTAAAATAAAATAAAATAAAATGAAATAGGCGGCGCCTGTGGCTCAGTGAGTAGGGTGCCGGCCCCATATACCAAAGGTGGCAGGTTTGAACCTGGCCCCAGCCAAACTGCAACCAAAAAATAGCCAGGCATTGTGGTGGTCACCTGTAGTACCAGCTACTGGGGAAGCTGAGGTAAGAGAATCGCCTAAGCCCAAGAGCTAGATGTTGCTCTGAGCTGTGATGCCACAGCACTCTACCGAGGATGACAAAGCAAAACTCTTATCTCGAAAACAAATAACAAAAATAAAATAAAATATTAAGGGGGAGAAAGACAAAACCCACACATACCTATGTCCCCTTACACACACAGCACAAACAGGTAAGCAAGTCCATGGTGCCTGGCACCTGTATGTATGAGAAACCCTCCCTGCTCCAGCCCCATGCCACCAGACTCCCCTGTCCTCCCCACACAACAACCATTTTCAAGTATCCACTGCTCCAGAGGCATGGGTAGTAGTAATCCGCACTGTTAGTTTTCACAGATGCTTGATCCTTGTGCAGCATTAGCCAACCTGGAGTCTGAGGGGTCAATTGCCAGACCCACACCAATGACAATGCAGTGCCTCAATGTGAGGGACCAGAGAAGTACTGACCAAAACAGCTTTTCTTCTCCCTCTTTCTTCTTGTTCCTCTTCGTCTTCTTCTCCTTCTCTCTCTCTTCCTCTCTCAAGTATACACTCATCTGAAGACCTGAAGTGTTCCTTTGCTCTTCCTAATATTATATAACCAATTGCAGTTTCAGAATATACCATAGCAAGTTCTCACCAAATAACTTATCTCTGGGTTTGTCTTCTACATAAAATGTGAGTCATACTCAAGATAAAACATGTTGAGTTAAACTTTGTCTGCACCAAGCTTCATACCTCCTCCAAGCCTGAGTCAACCTAGGTCTCTTTTCTACACTGTGGACAGCTCCAGGTTTAGTTTGAAGGTCATCTCTCAGTTCTTGTATACAACAGGAAGGAGATATAAACAGAGACATTTGAGAACAGAAATGGCCAACAGCATCCCCTTGGAGGCTACTAAGATATCAGATGATGGGAGAAACCTACACCTTATTCTTTGATGAGTCTGTGATATCGATTCACAATATAGGAATTGATGCCTGCCCAGATGACTGATGGATTATCTGTCATTCTATTTCTACCATTGTGGATGAATACTTTTGAGTTATAAAGTATTTTTGATTTTTAATCTTAAAGATCCAGTTTGTCCTAGGAGGAGCCACATCTCAGAGCTTCATTAGACTGCAGTGCAATGTTTCACAGAGACCAGGGAAAGGTCTGATAGTGACCTAGAGAGATTGTGCTTACTTCCCTTTTCTTTCCTACTTGTGGTCTAAATGATGCCATGATTCATGGGGAGACCTGGGGTGAGTTGCTCAACTGCATCAAACTCAATCTGCCCCTCTTTCAAAAGCAGAGATTTCGGTCTCTTTCAAATGTCACAAGATGATAAAATATGCCCATTGTATGCATGCATATGAGCACCAAAGGTAATTTAAGAAAATAGAAAACAGGATGTTTACCTGAATCTTTGAAAGCCATTAGTAAAGGGCATGGCAACCCCCTAGGCACCATAAAAAAAATACAGTGAAAGGCAGCTGGCTACATTTGTAGGAGGACAGATGAGGGTGAGTGGAAGGGAAAAAAATGTTCTTCCCGTAGCATTTAACTAAAAATTTCAATTTTACAAGTAATAAATATTTTTTGGTATTGTTTTATTTTTAAAAGTACACAAAAACACCTATGTACACAAGCCCAGGTGAAGGTAACAAGTAAGTCTTCATACATCTTCTTTGGTCTTAAAAAAGCTTTACTTCTTTGGAGTAATGTCTTGCCTATTCCTGCAATAGTGACTCAGTAAAAATACAGAACACTTCATGAATTTGTGTGTCATCCTTGCCCAGGTGCCATGCTAATCTTCTCTGTATCATTCCAATTTTAGTATATGTGCATAGATTCTTATGAACATAAGACCTATAAGACAATCGGTCATGGTTCATACACTCAAGAGTCAGGCAGTCTTGGGGTCAGGTTGCAGCACAAAGCTGCAGGCCTTGGGACACTGGGCAAGTCGATTTCCTCTGCAACTCAGTGTCTTCACCAAAGGAGAAATGGAGCAGTCTTTGCACATGATAGGTGCTCCATGAACAGAAGAATCACCTCTAAGAACAAACTGTGTTTATCTGAGCATGTCTGGAATGTAACCATGGAAGCAGACAAAGAAGCCAACCACCAAACACAGCCCCATGTGAACCTATTCCTTCCTCCACCATCAAGCATTTACTAAGACCTACTATGTGATGGGGATCATGCCAGACTTTGAGTGCTCTTCCTCAAGTAAGGTAGTGGACGTGACACAGAATAACAACACAAGGAGGTCAGTGTCAGGAAAGAGGGAGTTGGAGCAACTTCTCAGTGGAGGTGCCCCCAGAGGTGAGACTCGAGTGGAGGACAGGAGTTGGAAGGGGGTCATAGGATGAAATCCCTTCCAAGCTCAGGAGATGGCCAGCATAAAGGAGTGGATGTGAGAAAGCATAGAGACAGCATGGCCTTACTCACTTTGATGAGTCCAGGACTGAGCCCGTTACCCAGCACACTCAGCCCTGGTGCCTAGAATGCATGCAATTGAGAAGGGGAAGGAAAGGAGACCTGCTTCAGGAGTGAGGTCAGAAGCAGGATACAGAACTACAAGCCTGAGGGAAATATGAGGGGCAGAACATGCTCTGAGAAGAGTGACACAGGCCAGCATGTGCTGATGGCGGTGCCTGGCATGGAAGGAACACCAAACACAGAATCCAGAAGACCCCCTGTGGTCACTTAGCCACTACTACTTGCAGGGCCTTCAGTAAGTCATCTTGATAACTTTCTTCTGCTCTAAAATCATGGAGTCAAACCTGCTAACTTCCTATTTTATTCCATTTAAAAGACACTTGTTGAGTTTCCACTCAGTGCTGAGCACTGCACTAGCCACTGGGGACCCAAAGATGATTAGGGTACTGTGCTACTCATTCCACATTTGCTGCTCCCATGTGTCCAGATCCACCCTCATTCCTTTTCTGCCCTACCCTGGGCTCCAGGCACCAACTCCCCACCCCTGGTCACCCAGGTATCTTGCCTTCTGCTTATCCATTCTGTTCACACACTGGGAGGCACCCATGGGAAGTGGGAGAGGGCAGGAAAGAGACACTGGGGAATTTCTCTCCTTGCTCCCCACCTCATCTATCTCTGAGGCTGGCTATGATTATCTCTCTGCACAACTACATTCCCAGTCCAGCATCCTGTCTTCAGTGGCTCCCATCCTGAGATTCAGTAATGCTATTGTTCCCCCATATTCCCTGCTCCTCTAGGCCCAGATATGTCGGTGGCTGCTGACTCGAGTGCTGACTCCTCAACTTCCTTGGCACCTGCCCTCCAGCATTCTGCCTAGTCTCTTCATTAAGATTTCTTCAGCTCAACTTTGGGAATGGAATTCTATTTGTGGCAGGCCCCTATACCTGATACAAAGCTTAGAGTGCAAGTCAAGAGGTAGAATTATATGCCATGTATTCAAATGTAAAACATCCTGGGAAACCCAAGGAAAGGCTGAAGAAGAGAAGCTGAAGGGAAGAGTTACAGACAAAGCCCCGGGATCAGGATGAAGGAGCTGATGGTGAACTCAGAGATGAAAGAATGGGACCAAAGAGAGTTTATTATTGTTGCAGTTACTGCTACATTAAAAATAATTTTGCAGATTACAGCCCAAAGAAAAGTAAAATCTGCCATACTAGAATGAAGACTGTGAGCAATGGGAGAACAGGCATAATTTCACCTGGGAATCTGAGTCAGAGTTGATTTTTGCTGTTTTAGGCAGATTGATCTTTTTCAGAAAATCCAGAAATTTAAAATATATGCAAGCTCTGTAGAAAATAATAAATGCTGGTTTTGGAACTAAAAGTTAGCTGGGAACCAAAAATAAACAAAACAAACACTAATATCTACACTAATATCAATGAAATTCTTTCTTACGCCCTCTGATACTTAACATCCTGATTCCCCAGGCTGGGGCAGCTCCTAACTTTCTCCACTGACTATGCTGTCAAAGAGTATACAACAGCTTCTATCGTGGTCTTCAAAGGACAGATATCCCACTGCCCTGCCATTGATACCAAGTTATGAGCACAGCTGGAAGGCGGACATTGCATCATAGAACTGAGGAAGACAAGCTAGCACGCAAGGAAAGCCAGCAATGTGGAAGTTCAGGCCTCTGCTCTGCGTCATCTTACAGCTCCAAGACCTAGAGGCCCTGTGACCTTTTCTTACTAGGGCAGGATAGAGAATCTTATCAGAAATCCATTTATGCAAGCAAAAATCACAGGTCAAGGAAGACTTAAGCTGTTGTGTAACATAAATAGCACTGTACCAAAATCCCCTGATTTAAGGGATCCCCTGACCCTTGATCCTAAACAATTTCTTTATCTGATAACTTGTTTCATGAGCTCATGGAAAGGATTAAAGTAAACCATGCAGGTAAAAGATATACTCTGAGCTGTGCCATGGAGTTGGCCTGCAACATGGCAGCCCTCACTATTCTGAGACTACGTTGATGTGCTGGGCTCAGTTGGCCTGTAACATGGCAGACCTCACTCTGCTGAGACCATGTCAATGTGCTGGGCTCAGTGGGCCTACAACATGGCAGCCTTCACTCTGCTGAGACCATGTCGATGTGCTGGGCTCAGTTGGCCTGCAACATGGCAGCCCTCACTCTGCTGAGATCACATCAATGTGCTGGGCTCAGACAACCTCTGAGAGGCCTCCTGTGGGCTAGACCCCAGAGGTTTGAGATGGTCCAACATGATTCTCTTCATTTTCAATCCAGAAAACATTCAGGGATTCTCAACCCTCAGAAGGCTTCAAGCAGTATTTTAAGGGTACCACAAAGTCACAAATATTTCAAAATCACCTCCCAACCAGGAAAATCAATAGCTTCTTCTTTTGTCTAGCTTGAAATTCCCACAGAGTTGTTCTTTGGGGCTCACATAGATGAATGAGCAATAACCAAACATCTTACACCTATTATCTCTGTCTAGCTCTCTATTTTTATGACATAAACACATACACCCAAGTGCCTTTATATGTATGTCTATACACAAGGACCACCCAACCACCTGATTATACCAAAACAACTTGATTGCACTGACTCAGCCACAAACTTCATTTTCTCCAACCATAATTGGCCCATGATTTTACAAACCTCTTCACCCAACTCCAACCTGTTCTCAGCACCTGACTCAGTAGCCAGCTCACTATTAGCAGACTACCACTGCCACAATTCTTAACTTGCTGTGACCACATTTACACTCACACTGTCTCAATTCTCTCCCTCTCCATGTAGAAATCAAGAAGTCCCAACCCCATTATGTATGGTTGTTATTCTTGTACCCAGGAAAAATCAAGAGCCTAAGGGAAGGAGAACCACAAACAGAAAGGAAGAAAAGAAAAGAAAAAGTAATCCAGACTCAGAAAGTTTTAGAGCATTAGGAAGATGTTAGGCTGATGAAATAGTTTGAACTGCCATTTTACTAAGTTTAAAGAATTACTAAAAAAAAGAAATCTGTTGAGTGAAAATGTTTGTTGCCTAAATCAGAAATGTAAAAAATACTGTGAGAACTTTAGGAATTAAAGAGAGACATTTTGGGAAAAGGGTCTTTTGTCAATAACATCCATCTGCTCCCATCATGGGGGTTACTGCTTTGCCCCTCCACATGAAGTTGACTTAACCATATGAAGAGTATTAATAGAGTAGATTGCTAAACCTATCTTCCTGTATCTTATGCCAAAAATTATAAAATTACATAATTAGCATTTAAAAGCAGTATGTATTATAGCCACACTTCCTTGAGTTGAACTCTTGTGACTTATTTGTTTTTAACAGAAGCAATGGCCTGGTGTACAATGGGTACTAAAGAATTATTCCTTAACTAAGGAAATGATCTAGCAGAGGAAAAGCTAAGCCATGCCCAAGTGCCCTAGAGATTCTCAGCCTCCTGCCTTGAGCTAGATGTGCTATGAAGACCCAGGGAACTCTGAACAAGCATGCACACTCACACACAAGCTCCGTCTTGTTCTAGATAGGGAATCAGACCATTTCCAAAGTTGCTGGGGAGAAAGCAGACACTCCAAGCATGGTGTGAGGTCCCAGGCTGCTGCGCTAAGCCTGCTAGTCTCATGATGAGACGGGCAGCTAAGGTTTCTCACCTGTGAAGCACAGCAAACTCTCAGAGATATCTAATATCAAAACCACGTGCATTTAATGTGAATAGTCATGAACACAGTCGGCTTTGGGAGAAAAAAGTCCTGTTAAAACTGAAATCCCAGCTGATTTCCAGACACACACAGCAGTGAACAAATTATTACCAGGCCAGAGGTCCTGACTTAGCTCTCTCAGAACCCTCGTGCCCAACTGAAACAAACTTACTTTAAAGGGTCTGTGTTCCCTATCAATGCAGAGAGGTATTTGAAAGAGACTTTAAACACTATGCTTTGTTACAGGGATGAAAAGTTGAATGTGTACTTTTCCCCAATGCTTCCAACTCCAAGAATCTGAACAAACAAAATGGTTGTTCACATCTTTTGTCTGTAAAAGTGAACATAGGAAACCAGAAATGATACTACTTTTTTATGATAAAAGCAGATACTTGTTAGCAACTACTTGTGAATTCCTCATACCTACCACAGTACTGGTGGTACAGAAAAAATACAGTATGGTGCCTGTGGCTCAAGGAGTAGGATGCTGGGTCCCATATATGGGAGGTGGCCGGTTCAAACCTGGGCCCAGCCAAAAACTGCAAAATAATAATAATAATAATAATAATAATAAACCCTATGACACTCATGTCAAAGAACAAAATTACAATAAATTGAGTTTTAAAGATCTAATTGGCTTCTATTAATGATTTATGGGCCAGGCAGCATCCAGTCTACAAAATAGGTGCTGTGATGGGTGTGGCAGAACAGCTGGGTTTTGTGAGGTAGCTTGAGCCAGAATAAGGAAACAGCATAGTGGAAATAAGAAGATTGGTTAATATCAGGTTACTTTATTTTACTTTGGTTATTTTCCTTTATGTGTTAAAACAGTGGCGACTTCCTTACAGTGCTGCCTCAAGTTGGGCCCTTTTTGACTGGTGGCTGTGAATCACTTGTATTTTCAGAAAACTTGCCCCTTTAGGGACTTGGCTACCATCTCTCTCCTGATTTCTCCAGAGCTCAGCTCTTACAAGCAGGCAGCTTAGGGTTAGTTTTGGTAATGCAGAATCTTAGCACAAGCAACCCCATTTTGGATTAGTCTGTTGGAGCTTAATGCAGGCACTCAGTGCAATCAATGGCTGCCCATAAATTTTATTTAACACTGGTTAAAGATAATGAGGCAGACTATTTAAGGAGCCAGGGGCATGGCTGTAAGTATAAGGATTCCCCCACAAAGTGGTCTTACAATGGGGGACGGAGATTGGGCTCAACTCTGACACCAAAAAGGAAAGTGGAAATTTATCCATTTATCCAGTGGAGGAGCAAGGTGAGCAAGAGACAGTGGATAGAAAATTACTAGGGAAATATCAGGGTTAGGGATCTCTGGCTAAACTGACTTGATAACACAATTGCTTAAGGCAGGCCAGGATGATAAGGTATCAATAATGAGGGCAGTCACATTCCAAAGGCGGGGATTTTCTCTAAAGTGACTTAGTGGATTCTTTTTTTTTAGAGAGATAGTCTCACTTTATCACCCTCAGTAGAGTGCTGTGAAGTCACAGCTTACAGCAGCCTCCAGTTCTGGGCTTAAGCAATTCTCTTGCCTCAGCCTCCCGAGTAGCTGGGACTATAAGTGCCTGCCACAACGCCGAGCTATTTTTTTTTGTTGTTGTTGTTGCAATTTGGCCGGGCCCCTTGGTACATGGGGTTGGCACCTACACACTGAGCCACAGGTGCCAACCTGACTTAGTGGATTCTTGCTCAATCTGGTTTCTATGAACCCAGAGAGGGAAGTTCAAGGTCAGGGCTGGTCAGAGGACTCAGAGGAGCTTGACTAAAGTTTGGGTCAAAGAAGGGTCTTTGGCACCCAATAAATAATTGTTTGGATTTTTTTGTTTGTTTGTTTGTTTGTTAAGACACGATCTCACTCTGTCACTCTGGCTAGAGTGAAGCAGCATCATATAGCTCACAGCAACCTCAAATTCCTGGGCTCAAGTGATTCTCCTTCCCCAGCCTCCCAAGTAGTTGCGACTATAAGTATGTGCCATCACGCCTGGATGACTTTTCTATTTTCAGTGGAGACTTGGTCTCACTCTTGTTCAGGTTGGACCCAAACTGCTGACATCAAATGTTCCTCCCACCTCTACCTCCCGGAGTCTAGGGTCACAAGTGTGAGCCACAGGACCCAGCAATAATGTTGATTGAGCAAATCAGCCTTCCCCAGATCCACCAAAGTCATTACTTCTCCCAGTTTTGTGTGGCAGTGCTCATCTATGCCAGTGGTTAAATTCCACCCCCCCTTCAAGCTCATCCCATATGCTACCAAGTTATTTCCTCATAGAATCCTTTCCATCGCTTGTGCTACTTTCTTAAGAGTTAGGAAATTAGGAGTGGCACCTGTGGCTCAAAGGAGTAGGGCACCAGCCCCATATACCACAGGTGGCGGGTTCAAACCCAGCCCTGGCCAAAAACAGCAAAAAAAAAAAAAAGGGAAATTAAGGCTGGGAGTAAAGGTTCAAGTCCATGGATCAATCCAAAGTCAGGTTAGGGAGTTAGTTCATCAAGAACTTAAACCACAAATCCACCCCCCTCTGCAGTGTGGATGGATCTAAACCTGTTGGCTCACCACTCCAGCAGCATCCCATCCCACATATCCAGACATACCTGTCCATGTTCCCACATCCCTCAGGAAAGGGAACCTTAATAAACAGAGACAGTGACTCGGAGAATACCAGTTTCCTACAGACTGGTAGGAAACATGGAAGACATGGAAGAACAAGAAGCCCCTGAAGGAATGGCAAAGCAATCAAGAAATTAATGAGAGCAGGTGCCATGGCATCCCTATGCAGGAAAAACAAGGAGACTATGTTCCCAGAACCCCAGGGCAGGGACTGCTGTCAGAGGCTGAACTGTTCTTTGGGAGTTGGAGTCTCAAAGGAGATACAGCTGTCCTTAAGATACCTTCCAAGGCAGAGGGGATGGTTTCCTGGTTTCGCCTGCACGTGCCTCCCATTGGCCCCACCTAACAAGAAACCAGGTGATGCAGAGATGTGAGCAGCAGGTCACGGGTCAGGTCCCATGAGCAGAGCAGAGAAGGGAAAGGCAGGCATGGTCTGACAGCAGGTGGGCCGCACACAGGGAGCTTTGACACTCATGTAACAGCCAAATTCAAGTGAGCAAGACCACAGAGAAAGTACAATAAATGTTCAGTAACTTTATGATACTGCCTTTACTGCATAACAAACAAAAAAATCACAAAAATTTGGAGAGAGAAAAAAGATATTAATTCCATTTAGAATTGCTGATGCCTTATGGAAGAAGCAGCACTCTGAGAATTTGGGGAAAATGAATAGAATTTCTGAAGCTAGAGGAGAAAATAGAAAGGATTCTGTTTGCAAAAGCATAAAGACCTGTACAAATTCTGGAATTATCTTCTGGGACTGTGTTGAAGATGGCCTGATGTACCAAAGGCTGAAAGGAGTGTAAATCTTTCCTGTTAAGCCAGGAGTCACTGAAGATTTGGGACGGAAAACGACAAAATCAGAGCTATGCTATAGGGATTAGTTTAGCAGCAGCATATAAAATCCAGTGGGAATGAAGATGTCAAGTAAAAGGTAGTAAGACCTTGAACCAAGGGGGGGCCGTGGAACTGCCTGGAGCCTTCCCTCGTTGATGCGGGGTCCTCCAGTTGCAGGTACTGAGCAAAAACACAGAATGGGAGCCCTCCGAGAGCTCAGAAAAGATGTCTGTGCGTACTGTGGGGCATCAATGTTCAAAGCCTGGAGATGGATAAAACTATGGAGAGAGAGAAAAGAAAACAGAAACAAATGTGTTTCTGCAAAGGCCTGGGCATAGTAGGAGAGAGGAGACGAGGAATGGTAAGAAAAGGGGGACTCCCAGGAGAATGCCTTTCAGTAGAAAGAGTTTCCAAAGGAAGCAAATGAGAAATTATGTTAAATATGGCAGAAAAGTCAAGGAGAATGAATACTGAAAAGGAGTGACTTTTAATGGCAGGGAGAATATCCAGAAGTATCCAGATCTGAACTGGAAATCAAAAGATTTGGGTTTAAGGCATTCACAGAAAATTTTCTCTCTACATCACACCTTCTGTTTGTATGTTATTTCTGGAAAATTTGTAGCTTCTTATATCCTCTTGGCTCTTCTCTCCACTATGATCTTTGAGTTCCTGCACTCACTGCTAATGTTTCATACTCAAGTCAATACTTCCAAAATGGTGCACTGTCATGGACAGTGCCCACAGAAGCCAGAGAGACTGAGTAGGGTCACACCACCTATAATTGACCTACCTGAATATGTGCCTGTGAGAACGCCCTTAGAAAAGTTGATGGACTGGCACACAAAGACTGGTGTGTCTAGTAGAACCAGCATCTACCTTCTGTAGTTACATACTCAACACAACTTCGAGAGTGTTTCCTAATAGGCTTGATTAGCGTGGTTTCAGTTTTTTTCCCCAAGATCCTAGAAAAAGCACCGAAAAAGAGAACATGCAGGATAAAATGTATAAGATAGCATGTATTTATGGATTAGCACATGGGCCTCTGCAGAAATTCAAGTGTTGTAGAGAAGATACCATCCACGGTACTAAGTTTAAACCACTTAGACTGAAATACAAAACCACACACCATCTGATAACTGCCTACTTCTCCAGCATTATCTTTCTCTAGCTATTCAGGCAATAATCCAAATCCAAATAATTTGATAACCAAGCACTCGTGCTGCTCCAGGCACTGTGCTGATCATCACGCCCAGCCCCCACCAGCCAGGCCCCTTCCATTCAAAGGTCACTTCCCCCCATCTGGGCTGACCATGTTTCCCTCAGCAGGAGTGCCTTTGCCCCTCACTGCACTGACATCTCTGAATCTGAGCAGCACATGTGGCGGACAAGGACCAGGGCTTTGCAGCCTGACTGCCTTGGATTGAAATCCAGCTCTACAGCTAACCAGCTGTGCAACCCTGGGCAAATTACTTAAACTCTTTAAGCTTCAGTTTCCTCCTCTGTCTTCCTTAGATTACGACTATGGTTAATACATGTGTGAAGTACTTACAGGAGTGTGTAAAGGTATCGAGAACCATACCAGGAATTTGGGAAGTGTTCAATAAATGACAGAAATGAGCCCTAGTGGGACAGCCTTGTGATGCCCAGCTGAAGGTGCGCCTCCTTCACAATGCCCTGTGTGGTGTATGTGGTGGCCCTGGCTCAAGGTGCAGAGTCACATGGCTCTGATCATGTGCAGCCTGGCACACATTTGGTATGTAATGGATTAAACTCCCTCTAAAGGCAAACTGTTAACATTTTTATATTCCCCCACCACACTCAGGCACATGCCCCACAGTGCCTAATAGTAATAGTAAGT
Source organism: Galagoides demidoff (assembly GCA_963574575.1). NCBI lineage: Eukaryota > Metazoa > Chordata > Mammalia > Primates > Galagidae > Galagoides > Galagoides demidoff. Next base: position 4,249 of record CAUYQV010171726.1, on the reverse strand, counting down.
TATATGTGTGGGGGGGGGGGTATTATTTTACTAGGCCCTAAGGAAAATGCTATGGAGAATGGACAATTGCATGGTTTGACCACGCAAAGAAATGATCACAGCTGCTTCAGAGGTAACAGCAAAGCAAGTTAGGAGGAAACGAGGGAATAAATGCTTTTGCCCCCTAGCTGGTAGTTTCACAAGCCAGGGGACAAATGACAAGCTAGAAATAGTGCATGGCCAGCATTAGTGACAGTACTGGGAAATGGCTTCAGTGGAAGCTGGACCACACATCGGCCATCCCTGGTAAGAGGAACTGGTGCCTGAAACAGATAAGTTTCCCAGCATGACCAACCTATTGAGTGACTATCTTTTTGCCTCTTTTGCTGACCAGAAATGAGGCGTCAAGGAAGGCACACATTCGAGGAAGCCTTGCTGTGGGAGGCACATCCTCCCTGGGACAAACCCCCTGGGGTACCAGCCTCCGCTCAGTGGGCTCAGTCTTGTCCTCAGCCCCTCCTCCAGCCAGAGCTAAGGGGCTAACCCTCATGCCTCTGTTTGCTTACAAAGTCTACTTTAATGCCAATTCTGGATTTTCAGTAAAAATTAAAACATAGAATTTTGAGAATTGTGCACTTTTTTTTTTTTTTTGCAGTTTTTGGCCAGGGCTGGGTTTGAACCCACCACCTCTGGCATATAGGGCTGGCACCCTACTCCTTTGAGCCACCAGCACTGCCTGAGAAATGTGCACTTTCTTGTATAAATTAAACTGTTGCAAGATTAGCCCTGCAACGTTATCAAATTCACCAAGTTTCATGTCTATTTGTTGCTATTTCTTAAGTTTTATTTTATAGAATAGCAATTCCCTGAATTGTTCATAGGAAATTCCTGAAAGAAAGGGTTACAGGTCAGAAGAGTTTGGGAAATATGGTCAGATGGCTTCTCTGAGTGGGAAAAGAAAGGAGGGAAGGGCAGCTACAGTTCAGTGATTTCAGGAACCCTCGGTTCATCAGACAGGCATAGTACATGCAGGCCATGGTCAACTGTGAAACCTGTCAGGAGACTCAGGAAGGATGCAGTGACTTTTGGGTGACTTTGTTTGCAGGAACTCAACCTTCCATATTCAGATGCACTTCCAATGTCATATGAAACAAGAATCCCCAATAAACTCTTAAAACTGCTATTTTCCAATAAAATCTCAGGAATATGAGTCTCTCTTCAGGACAATCTTGAAAGGAGGTTAAAAGTTGCCTGCACAAGTCTTGCAAAGAGCAGCAGCACCACACTAGGGATGATTCAAAGCCATCACCTACCTTCCTGTACTTCTATAAGAAGCCAGGCATTAAATCGATGGATTGAGAACATCCTTTTACTGATTCCAGAGTGTACCGCAGGCTCCCTTACGTTGAATAATAATAACCTGAGCTACAAAGAATTCATTATCTAGTGAAAGTGCTGACTCTTCTGGATGGTATCGGAACGTGTTCCCTTCCTGCTCCCTCTTTAATTATCACTTTAATAATAACCCAGGAGTGGGCCAAACTTCTCTGCTCAGGCAGGCCCAGAAATACACTGTGAGGTCAGGGGAGAAGACAACTTTCCCCCAAGGGAACAACGCTCCATCTCACTGCTTCTTCATCACACCATGTGTGCTCTAATTTGATGTCATGAACAAAATTTATCTCAATATATAAGTCCCTTTCTGGACACCTGTAAGGCTTGGAGAAGGGCAGAGACCCTTTTGGATCACAGATGGAGACTGTCATGGGGGTTATAGCCATAATGCTCATGGATCTGTGTTAACTGACTTGATGGCAGAGAATTGGGCTTTGAGTTGGAAGAGCCAAGTCACGATCCTGGCACTGCCACTAACCGGCTGTAACAAATGGCCATTCTCTTCGCCTCTCAGTGATGCTTCCATTTTCTAATCTATAAAATGAAGTGGTTTGTACCAGACGATCTCATGATGTCTGTGGCTACACTTCTAGGCACTAGACCACAGCTCTACACAAAGAGGAACCTCATCTTCCCTGTTCTCTGCTGTAACTCTAGCCCAGAGTACAATTTCTGGAATATAATAAGTGTCAAATGGGTATATTTTAATGTATAAACACTCAAATAAAATGCTACATTCAACTCAAAATATGCAGCTGGTATATATAATTCAGGAGTAAGGCCCATATTTTCCCTAATTGTGTCTGGGTTTACTAGATGATGCCATAATTGCCCCCTTACTAGATTTTCTTGGCTGGTACAACACAGAGTCCCATCATTTCTGTCCCTAGTTAGATTTAACATAAAGCCCCTACCAAGGACTTTGGAAAGAACACATGAATAATCCAATGTGTCAGACAAGAGAACTCACTATGGGAAAGAACATCAAGATAGATGGTGATGAGTTGTGATTAGAAGTTCAGAACATGAAGAATCATTCTAAAAACAATGTTGTCACACTAAGGTTTTGGTCAAGATAAAAATAAGTAATGCTGGGTGAAGGAAATTTACAAAGGTCAGGTATTTATTGCTACAGCTCCAAAGTCCACTTTCTAGCCTCTTTCCCAAACTTTATAAAGGATTTATCACTTACTGTATTTGCATTTTTAAGACTTTAATCTTATACATGTATTACATAATTAAAGATATGTCAAAGGAATTTCAGACAATAGAAAACAGATGGGGAGATCTTGAGCAGGAAAGCTCAGTAGAAGCCAAGGAGGTCTTCATGCCTCTTACACTGGCCTTAAACTGAAACTTCCTGTAGGAACTTTGCAGGGCCTGGTGTTCTGGGGCTTAGGGTAGAGCAAAACATAGCAGGACACTTAGCTTAATAGGATGTGCCTAGCCTATTGCCATCTTCTTGTCCCTGCACACCCAGGGTCAGGGAGCAGTGCTCCCTCTGATTGAGCCCTCTAGCCTTCCTTAAGCAGCTACTCAAGTTCAAGACAACCCCAATTCCCTCAAAAGGGGCCACTTTCCTCACAACCTTGACCCTAAGTCAACCTTAGCATCTAGGGTTCCTGATCACCTACTTCTTTGGGATAACCTCAATCTGATATGGTGACTAGTTTTCTGAACAAGATTTGGAGCTGACACCTAATCTTTAAAAAATGAAAGAGTACTTGAAATAAGACCTGTGTCATAATATTGGTGATGCCTCAACTGAGTAGAAACAGCCTGAAGTATTTGCAATAAAATAATTTATTTTTTGGAAACAGAGTCTTACTTTGTCACTCTCAGTAGAGTGCTATGGCATCATAGCTCACAGCAACCTTACACTCTTGGGCTCAAGCGATCCTCTTACTTCAGCCTCCCCATTAGCTGGGACTATGGGTTCCTGCCACAATATCTGGCTGTTTTTAGAGACAGAGTCTTTTACTTTTGCTCAGGCTGGTTTCAAACTCCTGAGCTCAAGCAATCCACCTGCTGCAACCTCCCAAAGGGCTGGGATTACAAATGTGAGCCACCTCTCCCAGCCTTAAAACAAAATTTATTATCTGAGCATTTGTAAGAGTTTTACAGTTTCCACTGGTATGGGCAGTGAAACATACAGGGTGTCCCAAAGGTCACTCCTAAAGTCATCATACATAGGGAATATGAGAAATTAAAGTGAAATATAACAATATTTATAAAATATTCATTATAAAATTTTACAAAGAGATGGCCAACACATACAGAATATTTTGTAAATATTTTTAAAACTTTCATAATGGACATTTTGTAAATAAAGTTACATTTAGCTACAATTTCTCATTCTCTGTATGTATGGGGAAAGAAAAGAAAATGACATTGTTGGGGAAACCTGTGTATGCATGTTACTTGAGAAATGTGTGAAGTTACACTGTGAGAGGTCACTTTACCTCTTCATATCTCAGAGTGCTCCTCTATGGATACAATCGTTATGACTCGACACCAGCCAACAGTGCCTCATAAGGACCGAGGCTCAGAGTCTCTGAGCTAAGTTTTTAGATTATCCAGACAACATCTAATTATAGTTGAAGAAACCATCCTTTATTATACAAAATTTTAAGAATCATATATCCTGGATGATAACACTAAAAAAAATTGATAACTATCTAACATGGATATCAGCTATGAAGAATATTTAGTCTCCCTAAAAAGAAAAGCCCAGGACCAGATGGCTTCACATCAGAATTCTACCAAACCTTTAAAGAGGAACTAGTTCCCATACTACTCAACCTTTTCCAAAATATAGAAACAGATGGAATACTACCCAACACATTCTATGAAGCAAACATCACCTTGATACCCA
>CAUYQV010171724.1:0-20570 GCA_963574575.1 Galagoides demidoff | reverse complement strand
CCAGAAAGAATCAGAAATTTTGAAGAGGCCTATATAAAACACTGAAACTGTGTTAATAATATAAACTCTTCCAAAAATGAAAAGCCCTGGAACAGATAGTTTCACCCCAGAATTCTACCGAAACTTCAAAGAGGAGTTAGTACCTATATTGCATAACCTATTTTAAAACATAGAGAAGGAAGGAATCCTCAATATATTCTACAAAGAAAGTATCACCCTGATTCCAAAACCAGGAAAGGACCCAACAAAAAGGAAAACTGTAGGCCAATACCAATAATGATTATTGATGCAAAAATATTCAATAAAATCTTAGCAAGCAGAATACAGTGACACATTATAAAAACTATACATCATGATCAAGTGAATTTTGTCCCAGTAATGCAAGGTTGGTTCAACATAAGTAAATCCATAAATGTAATTCACCATAAAAAACCAAAAACAAAAACCATATGATTCTCTCAGCTGATGCAGAAAAGACATTTGACAAAAATCCAGGATCCTTTTCTGATTAGAACACTGAAGAAAATAGGCATAGGCGGGACATTTCTTAACCTGATAGAGGTTATCTATGAGAAAACTCACAGCCATTATCATATTGAGTGGAATAAAATTGAAGGCATTTCTACTTAGAACTGGAACCAGACAAGGATGCCCATTATCGCAACTACTATTCCACATAGTGCAGGAAGTCCTAGCCAGTGCAATCAGGCAAGGAAAGAGATAAAAGGTACTCAAATGGGGATAGAGTAGGTCAAATTCTCGTTCTTCAGAGATGAAATTATCTTATACCAGGAAAACCTCAGGGACTCAACTACAAAGCTCTTAGAAGTGATCAAGAAATATAGTAATGTCTCAAGATAAAAATCAGTACTGTCCACAAATCGGTAGCCTTCATATATGCCAATAATAGTCAAGTCAAGAATCAAATTAAAGACATAATACCCTTCACAATAGCTCCAAAGAAAATGAAATACCTGGGAATATACCTAACAAATGATATGAAGGGTCTCTATGGTGAGAACTACGAAACTTTGAGAAAAGAAATAGCAGAGGATGTTAAATAGAAGACCATACCATACTTGTGGCTGACAAGAATCAAGATTGTTAAAATGCCCATGCTACCCAAAGCAATATAGAGGTTTAATGCAATCTCCATCAAAGAACAAGTATCATATTTTCAAGAACTTGAAAAAATAGTATTTTTTTTTCATGTGGAACCAGGAAAAAAACCCACATAGCCAGTACAAATTTAAGAAATAATAAAAAAAAAAAAGAAATCTGGAGGAATCACATAAGCAGACTTTAGTTTATACTGCAAGTCTATAATGATAAATAGCATGACACTGACACAAGAATAGAGATAGATCTATGGAATAGAACAGAGAACCTAGAGATGAACCCAGAGATATATCACTCTCAGATCTTTGATAAACCAAACAAAAGTGCACTGGGGAAAAGAATCCCTGTTTAATAACTGATGCTGGGAGAACTTGTTAGCCACATGTTCAGCCACAGAAGACTGAAATTAGACCCACACCTCTCACCACTGACAAAAATTGACTCTTGTTGGACAAAAGTTTTAAATTTAAGACATAAAACAATAACAATTCTAGAAGAAAGTATGGGGAAAACTCCTGACAAAATTGGCCTAGGAAAATTTTTTATAAAGACCCCTATGGCAGATGCAGCAATGCCAAAAGTAAATAAAAGAGATTTGATAAAACAAAAAAGCTTCTGCACTGCCAAGGTTACCACAACTAAAGAAAACAGACAACCTTCAGAATAGGAGAAGATATTTGCATGTTATAAATTTGACAAAGAGTTAATAACTAGAATCTACATAGAACTCAAATTAATCAACAAGAAAAGAGCAAATAACCCTATTTATAAATGGAAAAGAGAAGAGAAACTTCTCTGACGATGACAGATGAATGACCAAAAAATACATGAAAAAAATGCTCATCATATTTAATCATCAGAGAAATGCAAATCAAAACCGCTCTGAGATATCACCTAACTCCAGTGAGATTAGCCCACATCACAAAATCCTGAATGTGCAGATGCTGTCATGGATGTGGAGAGAAGAAAACACTTATGCACTACTGGTAGGATTGCAAACTAGTACAACCTCTGTGGAAAGAAGCGTGGAGAATTCTCAAAGAATTAAAAGTGGACCTTGAATTTGATCCTGCAATCCCATTACTAGTATATACCCAGAAGAAAAAAAATCATTTACCACAAGGACATTTGCACTACAATGTTTATTGCATCCCAGTTCACAATTGCCAAGATCTGGAATCAACCCAAGTGCCCATCAATCCTTGAATGGATTAACAAACTGTGGTATATGCCATGGAATACTATTTAGCCATAAGAAAAGATGGAGACGTTACATCTTTTGTGTTTACCTGGATGGAGTTGAAACATATTCTTCTTAGTAAAGTATCATAAGAATGGAAAAAAAGTATCCAATGTACTCAATACTAATATGAAAGAAACCAATATATAAACAACTACATGCCTACATGAAAGAAAAACAGAAGTATATCCCATCGAGGGGGAGTAGAAAGGAGGGAGAGGGGAGGAGGGAGGGCAATATCTCACTCAATGTGCACACTGTGAGGGTGTTCATCATGCCCCCATGGGTGAAAGGCTCAACTACAACTGGAACTTTACCTCAGAAATGAAAACAAAGTCACCTAAACTTTTGCACCCTCATATCAATCTGAACTTAAAAATAAAAGAATATGCTTAACCTAAGAAAAACTTTTCTCAAGTTTCCTTCAAAACTTCTTTCTTTCACCTCCTTCACTGAATTGAAACTATTATCATTAATAGATTTTAAACTATTATCTCCATTTAGTAATAATGTGAATAAAGTATCCTTCTAAAACTTTCTTTTCATCAATGTCATGCTTCTAAGCACAAAGTGCTCTAATGTTATAAATAGACTTTTTCTCACCAGCATTCATACATTCTGACTTACTTTATATCTGGTAGGGTAATGCATTTCCTTTCAACCTTTAGTGGGGTAAAGTTCATTTATCTTCTAATCTAGAAAATAACTCCTAATAACCTCCGACACTCACTAGAAACACAACTGTACTTTGGAATCAGTCATCCACCTTCCTTTCATTGTATCCTTATTTATTGCTGAAAAATAGAGGTGTAGCAAATATTTCAGCGTCATGTACTGCCAAAGGAGTTTCATTGCAATAGTATTGTGTTAAAATGTATTGTTTGATTTTGATCTGACTAGCACAGGTGAATTATTTCCATAGTATGTTCACCCTGGAATGTCTAACAACAAAAATCATGTGCTCTGTTAGCTTCCATACAAAATTGAGATGGGCTTACTAAAAGACAGTGCAAATTAAAAACTTCAGTCACTGATTTAAGAAATCAATTTTTTGCCTACTTCCCATCTCTAATGTTTTTAAGCAAAGAAGAATCCTTGGATCTAGGTTTCAAGGTTTATTTATTTATTTATTTAATCTGAGACAGAGTCTCACTATGTTGCCCTTGGCAGAGTGCTGCGGCATCACAGCTCACAGCAACCTCAAACTCTTGGTCTTAAGAAAGTCTCTTGCTTCAGCCTCCCCAGTAGTTGGAGCTACGGTCACCCACCACAATGCCTGGCTATTTTTTGAATGTAGTTGTCATCGTTGTTTAGCAGGCCTGGGTCGGACTTAAACCTGCCAGCCTCGGTGTATGTGGCCAGCACCCTACCCACTAAAACTACAGGCACTGACCCTCAAAGTTTGTTTTTTTCATCTTCCTTTAAGTACTTTATAAAATAAATCAGCATCATTTTTCAAATATGTAAAATGTTGTGAGGATCTACTGTAAAATACGTGAAGTGTTCAATGTGGTGTATTGTACAAGTTAATTGTTGCGTAGATGATTGATCTTGTTATTTTTATGCTGTGTTGTGCTTCTGCCCTGCTTCAAAAATAGCTGGTGAGTTTTAGTACATTTAGTACTTTTATTGTACAGTGTTTGGTTTGCTTGATCAACAGAGCAACAAAGGAAAATGCTTCTTTTCTGGTACACAGAGTTCACTGAATAGGGAAAGGGTTTAACATTTTTGTTTCATACCTGGTGAAACAATCCGAAGAAGTCTTTTCTGCAATATGTTGAAATGACTACTTAATACAGTGACTCATAGGAGCTTTCTAGGAGAAATCAAGTGTTCAGATGAAACAATGTGTAGTTTATTAGCCACTAGTGATATGCCTTTTATTGACTGGACTCTGGTAAATACCTGACAACGAACAGAACTTTACCCAAAGGGACACGTATCATGTACCATGTAGTCTAACCACATCACTCACTAAAGGTCTGTGTAACTATGAACCTCAAATGAAATAAGATGCCAACTAGTCTTTAATTTAAATAAATGTGTAAGTAAAGTGAGAGTGACTACAATGGTTTTATATCCCTATAAAGGCAGAAGTTGTGGGAACCCTTAGAAATCAATTCAAATAAAAAGCAATAAAGAATTTTCACATTGCCTTACAGTCATAACCCTTACTATTCATAAAAGCTTACATATTTTAACAAAGCTACTTGTTTAGGAATGATCTTTTCTGTTTAACCCCAGAAAAATTTCCTAGCTACAACCAATTTATTTTTGCTAGCTACTTTAGACATAATTTGTATATAAACTCATGTAGCAAATGAAGTTCTAATCTCAATAGAAGAACAATTTTCATCTTTTAATTCTTTTTGTAAGGATATAATTTCAGAGGAAACATGCTTAATTTTAGAGATTTTTAAATTTTATATTTCATTTTGTGGCCCTATTCGTTTGCTCTCTTTAGCTGAAGTTGTCTATAGGGTTTAAGCTCAAGGTTAAGGTTCAAGAAAAGGACTTTGAGAATGATGAGGGTAGATTTAAGAACTAATTTTATAGGCAGTCAAGTTAAACAGGTGGTCTAAGAACTGACTTTATACTGAAACCTGGCCATAATAAGTATTTTCAAGTACATTCAAATGGCCCTTCACTAGCACTTTTTTCCTTTCTTTGCCAAAACATCCCCACATCCCCCCTAAGCCACTGTATTTAAGAAGGTGGTGTTCATATCAGCTTTCTCTCCCGTAGGTTTCCAGGGACCAGGGTTGGTTCAGTTAGCATGGCCTTAGCCATGTATACTAGGATGTTTACTTAAATTCTTTAGAAGTTTCCTAATTAATGTTTTGTAGCAAAAATACTAGAATTCTCCCTCTGAATCTTTTTCTAGAAATGGAATTCAGAAGCAGAGGACTCCATCCAGCCATGTTGGGAACTCAGACGGGTTCTTCTTAACAACAGATACAGAGTTCTACTATGACGCATCCTATTGCTCTCCGGCACATTGACGATAGACAATGCTGATTTGCTGCAACCTCATACAGTTTCCCGTTTAGAGAGAATCGCCCGTGTTTCAGGAATGAAAGTTCTATCTACATTAGTATTATTTTGAAATGCATGGTAGTGGTATGACTTAGTTTAAATTTAAATCCCATTCTCAGAGGTCAAGGCAGTTGGATTACTTGAGTTCAGGAGTTTGAGACCAGCCTGAGCAACAGCAAGACTCTGTCTCCACTAAAAATAGAAAAATGAGCTGGGTGTTTTGGTGGCTGCCTGTAGTCCCAACGACTCAGGACTCTGAGGCAAGAGGATGGCTTGAGCCTACGAGTTTGAGGTTGCTGTGAGCTATAACACCACATCAAGATAGATCTACATATCATATACCATTAAATGTAATGATAATACATTTAAATCCTAAAATTCAGAATGATTTTATAATAGCATACAAAGAGTATAAAAATTCAAAGATAACTACATAAGACACAGTAAAATTCAAGTGGCTTTAGCAAAGTTTGGGAATCTTTACTACCCTCCCCTATAAAGTGTTGAAATGTAAAGATAGGTAGTTAATATTATAGCCGTGATGATTACTAGGTATTGAGCAGAAAAGCAGCACCGCCAGTTTTCTTGGAATGTCCCTCAGTACTTCCGCATATATAGGAAAGTAGACTGGTTTGGGTTAGTTGTTAAAAGCGAAAACTTTTCGATTTTCCTTATTGGGTGAAAAAAAATTAAAAGGAATATGAAACTGAAAACTGCAGGCCCCCTACGTTTAATCATTAATAGTGAACGCTTCAGTGAACTTAGGTCCTGATTTTGGAGTTTGGAATCTGACCTTTTCCTAAAGATAAACATTATTGTTACAGGTTCTGAGGAGGGTCACTTCCTCCCGGGCTGCCTTCGGAAGAGTCCTCTTCTCTTGAGTCCCGGCTGGATGCAGTAGGGGTGGCTAGTTAATATGATTCTTCTTGCTGTGCTTTTTCTCTGCTTCATTTCCTCATACTCAGCTTCTGTTAAAGGTAAGTGTGTGTTGCCTTTTGCTAAAATTTAATTTCAACTTCTGGGGGTAAAATGTGTGTATGTGAGTGAGAGAATAGTGAAAGAGTTTCTCACCGAACCATCTTCAAAACCATGCAATGTTTGTGAAAGCATAGCTCAAGATGAAAACCAAATTCAAATTCCTACATACATTAAGGAAACAGAGGTTCCTTTTAGTTTCTGGCCCTGAGACCAGTGAGTTCTTGCTTCAATTTCTCATTCATGGACTATTTTTAAAAGGCAGAAAAGAGCTGCCAGCTATTGTTACCTGCTACTGTTGGCCACGCTGAATGTAGCTCCTTCATTTGAATTGTAAATGAGGATTAAAAAAAAATCCAGTTCTTAAATTTCTTTCTAGTTGCTTAGCAATGTGACATCAAGAAAAATTAGACTCAATGAAAAAGGCATTTAATTTGCCAAAGAATTATGAATGAAATGTTAAAAAAACATTTAATGCCATTATCATTCAAAAGTGATAACATCATAGTCAGCAAATTAAAGAAAATAAAATTACATGATATGGATTGAAGAAATAAGAGTTATTGTTTTTGGAAGAATAGTGTTGCTAGTTACAATTTCTATTTTTAAATGAAATTGATTTTTAGAAAACACATGTGAATTAATACCCTCAGTAAAGGCAAGAAAGAAAACACATTTTGTGTGGGATGGTTTAAAAAAACTGTATGAAATGTATTAATATAGAATCTTGTTTAAGATCAGCTAAATTATAAACTCCTTGGATTTCTAAATGCTGCCTTGTACAAAAATGATCACTTTTTAAGAGTATCTTAAGAAGGTACACTCTTAGAACCAATTGATCCAACATACAACTTAGTATCATAAGGATCAATTTTAAAACCAGTATTTCATATAAAATAATTTACTTATAAACTTTAAAAACCTATTTGGAATAAATGGGGTTTTTAATCATAAAGTTTTCCTCAAGATTTTTTGTGTGGAGGATTTCCACAGGATGAAAAAAGACAATGTTCATTATTGAAACGATGAGTAGGTTCAATTTAAATTAATTTACCTAAGCCATTCACACTTTAGGTTTTTGAACTAAAGGTAGTATTTTCACAAGTTTCTAAAATGATCACTTTTAAAAGATATAGTCCTGACCTGAATGAAGGAAATTTTTTAATGAGAAAAAAGTAAAGATGTGTAAGTCATATCTGATTAAGAATTATTATAGAGAGAGCTTACTGTTTTATCTGTCAAATGATTGTTGAGGATTTTTTTTTTATTAAATCATAGCTGTGTACATTAATGCAATCATGGGAGGATTTTAAATATGAGAGATCTAAATGCCATAATATCAAACCTAATATGGTGATTTTTTTAGGAAAAAAATTGAAATATAGCAGTTATTTAAGCTTCTCTCTTTTCTCCCTAATTTACAAGTTATAAAGTTGAATAACTTGATGTTTTCAAATATTTCAATATATGAATATTATACTTCATATAAATGCACACACACACATAGACCCGTGCACACACACACAGCAATGGCATATGGGGAAAATGTGATTTAGAACATAGCTACAGTTGATAAGCTTACTAGCAAATCCATATTTTTTAGAACCTGAAGCTTATGCTATTTAGAGGCTATGAGAAAAGATACAAAAATGCCTTATTTTTGCAAAGATTACTGAAAAAATAGCTAAGGTCTTCTTCCAAAGTCTTGAAAGGAGCCTGGGCAAGTGAGGGGCTGCATGATACAAATGCTTATGCCGATATTGTAAATAAAAAGTACAGGTTTTGACAGCTGCTCTACCTGATGAGACAACTTTTTATAATACAATACCGTGACTGAACTGTAGCTTCTTTGTCCTTATAACAACTGACATTTAACTAGCAAACTACTCATGAAGAGTCTACCCTAAAATCAAGCTGTTCTAAATTTTCAGATCCCATGGATCACCTCAAAACTCATCTCTAATTTAAATTACCAGTGCAACTTTTTAGGAAATCCTCGGATCTGGGCGGATGTTGAGGGCAGGTTGGAATGCGAAGAGAATAAAGGAAGTGGTTCGGATTAGAATGGAAGAGGTTTCCATAGGATTTGCCCAATGTGAACTTCCTAAAGACTCAAGTTTTCCCTACTATTTCTTAGCTGTACTTTGCAATCGTGGGTCTATTATTCTGTGTTTCTCATGGGTTTTCTTTATGCAATACTTTTACTAATTAATTGTGCTGCCTCTAGACCTGATTGTGTTACCTCAGTCCCTAGCCTTACTTTTCCATCCATTTGCATTGATTATCTCTCAACTTTGTTTTTATCCTTCATTCTACCTGGAGTTTTCTTTTGAGTTCTTATATTCCATTATACATCATCCTTATGATCACTGTACATCACTTCAGACTTCTTACCAGTTCAGACTGGTAACTTATCTCTACTGTAACAGTGTATTGTACTCATATAAGTTTGCTAAATGAGGATTTGTAGATATTTCTAAAAGGTTCAAAAATAAGAGTTTTGTTGCTTATAAGTCATTAGAAAATTCTAAATGCACTTGAAGGAGCAAATTGAAGAGGTACTGTTTCCTTTCTGGTTAAAATTAATTTCTCTTTTGATTTTATCTACCATCAGTTTCCCCAAAATGCCGTTATGCACATTCGGAACAACAATATCCTAAATAAGAAGTTAGGTCAGCAATGGAACATGCCCCCATGCCCACTGGTGCCAGATCTCTGACTTATATAAACAGAGAAATACTTATCAAACAGGATAGGATAACAGGGACAACACTGTAGCATGTTATTTGAACCATTTTAGGCCTTATCCCCTGTTTGAAGACATGAGAAACAGTTTTGGGAGAAGAAGGCCCTTCCTTTCCTAAGTTTTAGCACTTCCAGGTCATAGTCAAGTAAATGACTAGTGTATGTTCCTTTTCATATTCTTTTGACCAGTCAAGTAAAAGTAAAAATAATGAACAATATGGTATCTTAGAACCTTTGAACCTAAGAAAGGCTACCTTTCTACAAAGTTTTCACTTAGTCAGAAGACATTTTTATGGCGTCCACAAAACTCAGATTTCAGAAAATTTAAACATGAACTCTGTATTATACTTGCTATGTTGGGTTGATCTTCGAGACAGCTTCTATTAGTGGTCAAATAATGCTTACCTTTCAGAATTGCTGTAAGGATTAGATAAGACAACATGTACTTTCTGTATACGCTGAATGGAATTTGACAGGTGTCATAAAAAGAAGGCCTCCTGGCCAAAATGTCTTTTGTGACCAGAAAGACAGTGTTTGAACCTGCTCCAGAGGCTCCAATAAAATGCAGAAAAGGCGAAGATAAGAGAGAGGAGGATAGAGGTGGCCCCAGACTTCATCTCCTTAAAGGTTTCTCTGACTTTCTCTGCCTTCCCGTCCCTTACGCCTCAGGTTCTGCTGGGTTTGTGTGTGTGTTTGGATACTCCCTCCCACACTTCCTTCTCCTGGCTCTTCTTATTCCTATGAAAATCTGTGTCCCCTGCTTTGAAGGTTTGTCAGCTAATGTGACTTCAAAACTCGCTGGTAGCTTCCCATCTCACTCAAACTCCTCAAGTCTCCCTATTACCTGTAAATACCAATTTGACCTCATCTCTTTTTGCCGTGTCCTTCACTTATCCAACCCCAACCTTTCTGGCCTCCCTGCTGTCCCTCCATTTCACCTGCAGGAGTCCTGTGCAGGGCCTTTGCCAATGTTAATCTCTCTGTGAAGGACTGTGGGAAGAGGCCTGCTCTTCCCACAGATATGCGTGTAGGTAGCCTAAAGCCTGTGCCCCAAGCTCACCTTCTCAGAGAGGTCTCTCCCTTAGCGTCCCTGTTCCCTTTCCTATTTTACTTTTCCTCATTAACCCTTCTAACATACTGTATAATTTGCTTATGTAATTATTTATTAATTGTCCATCTCTCTCTCATTTAAATGTAAACTCTGTGAGGTCTACCAATGTTTCTGTTTGTTAACTGGTCTATCCCTAGAATCTAAGAAAATTTCTACTGCCCAGCAAATACTCAGTACATCCTTGCTGAATGAATTCTTAGCTCACTCCCTAAGAATGGAATTCCTTTAAAGTTTTAAAGGCATATAGTATGGATAAGCGCATCATCCTCAGAGCTGGATAGCCTGGGTTTTAAACATATGTATCTAATTACCTGGCTGACCTTGGTAATCAGTGCTGTGCTCCTCAGTCTCTTCACCTATAGATAATGAAACTAATAGTAGTATCTAGCTCATTGTTTTTTGTGAGGATTAAATAAGTTAATACACATAACATACAATATATTTTTAGCATTTTTCCCTCTGGGCAGTAAGTGCTGTGGTAGATGATGGAGACGGGGGACAGACTGTTGCTCTGTCACACTTTCAGAGGTCTTCTTAATTTTTTGGCATTTCAAAATAATTTTACTTCCTTTCTCAGCTACTTTATCTCTGGTCTAGTCACCAAAAACCCCTTTCCTGCACCTCTCCCCATATCTATATTTTCTGAGAGAGAAAAGTTACAGTTGCCTGTTTTAGTTAACTAGGCAATACAACTTGATTAGGGTTGGGAACAAGTAAACTACCTCCTGACGGCCACCTGTAGAAAATATGCAAGAAGAGTTGATGTGACCAACTTCAAGTCATCTCTAGGAAGGACTCAGTCCTTTGTATTTCCTTAGGATAAGTTAAACTGAATGGGAGAGTGTGTGAACTCGTCCGTATATCAATCTTCGTGGCTCGCTAACTTGCATGCTATTTGATTTAAATTACCCCTGCCAAATTTAAGCTGGTATTAAGATTTTATGTAGTAAAACATCAGTTTATTCAGGCACAGCTAATTTAAATTTACATATGTATAGCCTTGAGAGGTACCTTTGTACTAAAAGTTTGCTAATTAAATTAATAGAGTGAAATACACTGAAGGGATATTCCTTAAATATCAAAAACATCCAAATGAAAGAACTGTCTTCTAACCTCTGAAATTACTTTGGCATTGATCTGTTTGCATCTAAATAATATGCGATTTATAAATAGTTCGTATTAAAGTTATAAAACAATGCCTGGTAGGATCTCTACTTGAAATCATTGTCACGTCATTAAAAGCAATACGATGTCATTTCTTTAAAAAAGTATTTTATAGTTCACCTAGTGTTGAACTATCAGACTATATTTATATAGTCTGATAATTGATTAGGAATACAGACTAAAAGCTTTCTGAATTAGGAGCTTATTCATTTGTTAGTTCATTTATTTATTCATGTATTTCTAGCCAATGATTTCAGCAGACAGAAAAGAGAACCCTCTTTAACTCAGCAAATATTTTCTAAGCTCCCACTAAGCAGCCCGTGGTAGAGGATCACACTGATGGGCAGACAATATGGTCTCTGGCCTGACAGGTACATGCAATGAAAACTTGACTTGTGTCACTATTTTTGTGTAGGTCACACAACCGGTCTCTCATTAAATAATGACCGGCTGTACAAGCTCACATACTCCACTGAAGTTTTGCTTGATCGAGGTAAAGGAAAACTGCAGGACAACGTGGGCTACCGACTTTCATCCGACGTGGACGTCATCTTACTGTGGAGGAATCCTGATGGTGACGACGACCAACTGATCCAAATCACGGTGCGCATTTTCTACCAGCAGGGTGCAGAGAGTGGGTGCCAGCCAAGTCTTTGGGAAGTGGACCATTTAACTGCATTTGTTTTTTGTTCTTAGTTAAATATCTATTCAGTTTGTTATATATCACTAAAATAAGCAGATCTACAGTTCTGAAGTTTTTGCTGATCAAAAATGAACTGATCTTTCCAAATTGTTGAAGGTGTTGATAGGAAGTATATCCTGGTGAACAACTAGGGTATGAGGTCCAATTATACAAATCATACTAACAGGGACATTAAACCAAAATCCATCCATAATATTCTGGGAATGAGGGGTCTAGAATCCAGGCCATGAGAAAAATGATTGAGATCACACTAACTGAAAGAGGAGGTAAATTAAGAGGTACCTAAGCTTCTTGATCTAATAGGTGGAATTACCAATAACAGGGTAAACCTACTCTGTATTCTTCCAGGGGAAGGCACCACGTCCTCCCCTGCATGGCAGTGCTTGGTCAGTACAATGGTTTAGATTTACATGTTGAGAAGGAAGTCTAAATTGTCTCTGGTGCCTTGTCAAATTTTAATATGTGGTGATTCCACCTATGCTTCTCAAGAACCTAAGGCAGTAGATCCCTTTAGTAAACTCAGCTGTTATTCTGCATGTACATGTAGAACAGGTACATAGGACCAAGTATTTGGAACAAGCATCTGCTGATGTCCTTTATAATGAGCTGTCATTGTAATATATTTACCAAGTGATCTTTGCTTTTCTGGGTGTCTCTAAAGCTTTTTAGAGCTTGGAGACAAGTTTGATCAAAACATCATCACCCACCTCTCTGAGGAGTTTCTCCATAGAACACTGTATATCTCATTCTTCAGTAATCAGGTTGTTTATCTTTACTTAAGTTTACGGATGAGGTAGAATGGGGCAGGAGTCCTTTCCAACAAGTCGTACAGGAAGTGAAGTGATCAGGCAGACGGCAGCTGTACAAAATAAATGAACAGAGGGACATTGACCTAAAAGAGTCATAATCAAGTCACGGGTATTGTAAGACTGAAGTCACAGAGTTCTTTAGGTATTGGTATTATTGTCTTATTCAAAAATCTAATTTTTAATACGTTCTCCATTGTTTTAAAGTGAGAGGCAAAGTGCTATAAATCATGAATTGAAAAATGACAGAAGCGCATAGGGCCAACCCTGTCTGCTCTGTGACCATTTTATTTTCTAAGTGACTCTGATGAAGACAGAGAAAGTTTTCAATAGAT
The DNA here is from genome assembly GCA_963574575.1 of Galagoides demidoff. Classification (NCBI taxonomy): domain Eukaryota; kingdom Metazoa; phylum Chordata; class Mammalia; order Primates; family Galagidae; genus Galagoides; species Galagoides demidoff. Next base: position 7,336 of record CAUYQV010171724.1, on the reverse strand, counting down.
TTCTTTCTGTGACTCCAGATAAACAATGTAAAGGTGGAAAGTGTGAATCAACAGAGAGGAGAAAAGAGCATCTTCAAAGGGAAAAATCCACCTAAAATCATAGGAAAGGAAAACTTGGAAGCTCTACAGAGACCTGTGCTCCTCCATCTAGTCCACGGAAAGGTAAAGATCCATGAGGGGGACGGGGAGGGGGGGGTTCTGTATCTGTTTTCTCCAGCTTCATGTTTTTCTTCCCTTCAGTAGATATTATTTTGAGGTAATCATGTTTTCTGTACTTTTATGGCAGAAAGATTTTTTTTCAAGAATCATCAAACAGATGTTATAAATTAAATGTTTTCAAAGTAAATCAATGTTCTGAATTCCTTCATATCTTCCCGCAAATTTATGTTTCCTGTTTTTGTGAAAATCTTTATAGTAGAATCAAGTATTTATTGATGAGAGGTATTATTAGGTGCATTACTTATGGAAGAATTACAAAGGTAGTATGATACAGTAAGTCATCACAGAATGATCAGATAAATTTAGGAAAGTAGACAAATTATAAGAATGAAATTATCTATCTTGGATTAGTCACATTTACTTATTATGAGGATATCAATATCTGGATAGAGTACAAACTTGAAGCCTTTGAAAGGGTGTGGCAAGTCTAGGGTAGAGTTAATGTTTTTAAAGAAGTTTTTAGAGATTATTAAAGAACTATGACATGGAAAAGCATTGTATATATAAAAATAATGAATGAACAATTTATATAACATCTATTTGGAAATCCATTCAAAAAATTCTATAAGTGTGTGTTTCTAAGGGGTTGACTGCAGTCTGGTAAAATGGTTTTCACATACTCAGAACTGAGAAGCAACTGTGATCAGTCAATTACATATGAAGGTTTATGAAAATAACAGCTATTGTGTTGACATACATAAAAATGTATCAGTAAAAAGGAGAGCTCAATGTTAGGAGCCAAAGCAGGAAAACAGAAAGAAAACAGTATAGTTATAACTCTGCAAATCTCTAAAATTAAACTTTCTAGACTCAAAATAAAGATGAAAACAAATATTTTAAACTAGGAATTGTAGACATATATATTGCTAACCATGATGCACATTTTTATATAAAGTACTAAAAAGAGACTTATAAGAAGGAATTTCGTGTCATCACAGTCTTTAAGAATGGTTTCACTTACTTCCTCTCCACTCATCAAAACGTTTTCCACGTTTCAGACCTTGCTCTCAGGGCCTTTCTTCCATAAAGTTCACAGTCAGCTGAACATAATCATCACTCTTAAGAAGACTCTTAGCATGTTGCAGCTCACTCATGACCCTTATTTGCTTTTTGGTCATTTCTGTTTACTGCTAGATTAGGAGTTTCAGTAGAGAAAACCCCCATTCCTCTTTGTATTCCAGGCCCTCTCCTTCCTCTCCATGCCCTTCTATACCTCCATTTCCAAAGCCCACCAAACCATGCTTTGCACTGAGTATTCCACGAAGCTTTCCCCCAAATCCTCCCAAATCCCATAGCCCCATGACTTGTTTGTATCATAGTGTATTATTAACATAGTGTATTATCCTCCTCCCTTTATTTGGCAGCTCTCCATGTTCAACCTAAGTTTCTTATTGGCAGTGATTGTATCTTTATCTCTATATATTCAGCAACATGTTTATAGTAGGAGCTCAATAATTGTTTGAAAAATGAAAGGATGAACAAATAATGTTATAAGGGGCTTCAAATGAATCGAAATTTGAGAAAGGCTTTCCTTATTGTTCACTTAATAATAGGTAAACTGTGCTGAGCACTTACAGTGCACCAGGCACTAATTAAAGGTATGACATGAACCATCTCTTATCCTCTTAATAACCGTGAGAAGCAGGGGCGACTTTATTAGCCTCCTGTGGTAGAGGAAGAACTAAAGTTAAGAGAAGTTAGGAAACTTGCTTACAAGTCCACAACTGATGAGGAGTGGAGCTGGGATTTGAAACAGAGTCTATGCTCAAACTTCTGTCTTCTAGTTGGAAAGTATTGGGGAAAATGCCTGCCTCTTTGGTTGCCTGTAGTATCCCTTATTTACATCGTGGTATCTGTTGATTCACTGGGTTTGCCTATGGCTCAACTGTGTCAACAACATGAAATATTGTTATTTTCTTCTTTATCCTTCCAATGTGGCAAGACACTTGAGTTCATAAAACATTAGGTGTTTTCATAATCTTAATGACAACCAATCATTTTATAGTTCCTTTGGTGGCAGGTGAGTACAAAGTCTTGTTACACACATGAAAGAATTCAGTTTCCTCACTGTTCAAAGGCTGGGATGAAATCGCCACGTCATTATTTCAGTGACTCCCATGGGCCAGTTCTAGAGGAGCTATGGTTTGTGAGGCCACAGGTTAAAGTACTTCATCGTATCTCTCAATTATACAATAAAGTACTTGTTGGAAAAATCTTGACCCTGGAGATTAAGATGCCAGGTGGAAGTTTTAGTCACATCACTGTCAGAAAGATCACTAATACTTAAACTAATATTTTCTCTTATTATGGGAGAAATTTTGGAAAGGCAAGGTAAACTGTTGATGATCTGATTTTTTAGAGAGCATTTTCCACCCCAGGTCTGAATTAAGTTTTGCTCCCTGAAATTTCTGTGATTTCAAGGATGTTCATCACATGTATTTCTCGTCCTTCCTGAGGTCTACCTTCTCCTTTCCCTTTTTGAACTCCCCATGTTTATGTTATAAAAAAAGAAATCATTAAAATACTCACATACACAGTCATTGCACACCTTCCTTTTTCCCTGCCCACTTATCTTCTCTGCATAAATATTTGGGCATGACTCTAGTTTTGTTTGCAAGTCATAAACTAAGTTGGAAATGTGACAGTCACCTGGTTAAATTGATAAATGCTAACAAGCAGAAGATGCCTCAAGTTATAATGTGGATCTTTTTTTGGCCTGAAATGCTAACCCAATTAACTGGATGATTACCAGATTTCCATTTCTGGTTTTGGCAATCTGTATAGATTAAATTAATCACGTGACCGCTGAGTGGGCCCTTTTTTTGTGTGTCATTTCCAAGCATTGATCTGCTCTCTAAGTCAGGCGGCATAGATCCTGTCCACACACTGAACCTCCACAAGAAATGTGACTCCTTGAAAGCTGTTAAGTTTGTTATATTAATATATTTATTCACTCGCTTTCCCATAGATGCCGTTTCCTGGCTATGCTCCGTCTTAGATGTCAAAGATAAAATGACTAATCCTTGTTTTCTGGGATCTTTTTGGTTTATTTTCCTGTTTGGGGAGTAAATGGAATGTTGTTTTCTCTTTTTTCAAAAACTGTGTAAAGCAGTGGTTCTCAATCTGCCACCCACAGGAACTGTATTAAAGGGCCGTGGCATTAGGAAGGTTGAGAACCAATGGTGGGTGTATTGGTGTAAAGGGATGTATTAAGAGAGGCATCTTCTTCCTAAGAAAAAAATATGATTGATACCTACTAATTTCAAGAGGAAACTATTCCCTCCAATATTTGGCTGGGGAAGGCACTGCATCTCCTTCCTGACAACCCTGCTCAGTCTCCTAGATTTGGTTTCCTTGGGTTTGAATTTAGCTTGTTACCAGGTTGTACCTGTGTCTGCTCTTTGGAAGCTCTGAGGACTATGAATTTAGATAAGAGCGCTGTGCTCATGGATGTTCAGAATTCATTTAAGTGCTGAATACAGTAATCAGCTTTATGGCCTGCATGTAATAAAACTTACTCAGTTCCTGTTGTGAAAGAATGAATTTAAGATTATTGCTGGGACAGCCATGTGGATCGAACTGCAATGTCCTGAATTGGTGGTGTTATTATTATTACTGTTATTTTTAATGATCACAAGCCAGTTCAATTCAACAGCTTTGACACTTAGCTGGGACACGATAGACACCAGTGCTGTCTTCACTTTGGGTCTCATTGGTCTACTCTAAAGAAACAGAATTTGGGCCCTAGAAATAAGAGTCATTAAAAAAAAAAAAAGAAGACGACTTGTTCACTTTCTAGTTCTGGGGAAACAACAGAAACTAGTGAAAAAAAATGTTTTTCTTTTGTGTCTTAGAGTTTATATATATCATTCAGCCTACCAGGAAAAGAAAAATGATTCTAATGACATTTTCTGAGGAATCTAGAGGTTGAGAATAAAACTGGATCGGTAGATGTGTGCAAGTAATAGAAGACCAGTTAGCCTTATGTAAATATAAAAACTGGGTTTTCTAAAATTTTGGGTAAAATTTTGTAAATAGTTAAGGCACATTTTGCAGCCTGGAAGGGAAGTGAGCCAATGATGATAGAACAGGTATTTTTCATGCTTAATGGATCTTGCTTTCTAAAGTATTTCAGACTCAGAACAAGCAGACATGGGCCATAGGCAGGTATACATTGCCACCTGGTAAGCATCTCGCACCGTTCTGAGCTCAAACAAGCCAGTTATGAACCTCTAATAGTCATGATATTTGGAGATACCATATTCCCAAATATTTGAAAAGGAAATTACATTGTAATTATTAAAGAATATCCACTTTGCAAAATAGAATATCAGAAACTCAGGCTTGAGTCTGGGAAATTGCCAGCGATTTGTTTGAGAATATGATACCACGGATTTTCAGACACTGAGGTCATTAGTCCAGTTCCTTTTTAATCAGGACAAACACTATCCCAATGTTTATAGATTCATCCAGCGTAAGGACTAAAATTGATTGCCAAATACAGTAAATCCATCACTAGTCAAGAGTACACATGGGAAGTGAAGAAAATATTTGAGGCACTTGCTTAGATAATCCTGGCGAACTATTCTCTTCTTCTAAAGCACGAGGGAGTTTTTGCATAGACTGAATTATTCAGCCTGGTATCAGTTGGATTCATTGCATAACTACTGAGCTTTCTGTTTTACTCAAGTAGTCATGGCTTGTCTTAAATAGGAATAGGAAGGCATTCAGGATATTTCTGGTAGTAGTACTCAACTATAATTATCATAGACCTTGGAAATTTTTATGGGGAAGATATATCTATCCTCTATTTCTGAATTGTGTGATGCATTTAGAGTCAATACAAAGTGAAAAATAATAGGCTGCTTTCCAGAATATTCTGTTTGTACTTTTATCCTGTTTATTAAACATAGGTTAAATTATCAGAATGGTAACAGACACTGTTCTCATCCCTGTGCCTATAAGTATCTATAAAGAAGTAAAACAAAACTAAGTCATTTACTACTGCCCCGAATCACAAATCACAGACATTGCTTCTGATTTCACCCTCTTTTCCCTGCCTCCTAACGGGAGCCTCACAGCTGTGTCTGGGGCAGGTTACACAGCAGTAACAATCTCAACCTCAAATCTTCCAGTCATCTGCATCTCTTTTTATACCAGGCCCATGTGAATGCTCTGGATGGTGAGCAAATGGTGCCCCTCTGAGATTTTGACCTTGGGCATCATGGCCATGCCTGAGACCTTGTGATAGGCTGTGGAGGTTGTGCCAGCTCAGAAGTCTCTGGGGTGGTGATTGCTGTTCTCTCCCATGAACATTTTACTTTGCTGTTATTTTAAACCTTGGTTAGTTTTTGTTTCAGCAGGATCACAGGGAGAAAACCTGATGGCACATTCAAAGGGAATGTTCTTGATTTCTCTTCTTTGGGCAGTCCTCGTTCTCACAGAGATCCTATATCAGTGCTCTTTCTTGTTCTGTGCTATGCCCATCATATCCGGAATCTTTATCATCAGTCCCCCTAAACTTTATACCCTGATGGTCTAGCTTCTTGGAAATTTATGTAGCTTTCTTTTTACAAAAAAGAAATCCCAACTTTGGAATACCAGATGTCTTTCTTCCAGAAAAATCTCTTTCTCACCTAATAGGGGTGAAAATCTGACTTACCCTGCCGCTTATATTAATAATAAATAATACATTTTTGCTTCATTTGTGTTTCTTCTTTTTTCTCCCTAGATCAAAGAGTTCTACTCATATCAAAATGAACCAGTGGCCATAGAAAATCTCAAGAGAGGCCTGGCTAGCCTATTTCAGACACAGTTAAGCTCTGGAACCACCAATGAGGTACTAATCAATCTTCTTAAGGATTCAGAATCTTGTTTGTCAGTAGAGTTTTTAAGGATCTCTACTTGCAGAAATTCAGGGGATGCCAAATACTCTGGGAATGCTCAGAAAAGGTAACTTGGGTGTCAAATCTCATTAACATATGAAACAATTGCCATTTACCTCAATGTTTTATCACTTAAATTTAGTGTAAAGAGAATCAGAATGTTTATAGTAAGGTGATGTTCAGAATGACTGAGTGTTAGATATGCAGAAAACCGTGAAGGTCATCCCACTGGTTCTTAGATGTTATGGTGCTACACTGTGCCTCAGGGAGCTTATTTAAAATATAGATTGCCTGGCTGACTCCACAGATTTTAATTCATTATATTAAGGAGGACCTGAGCGTCTCTGTTATCACAGTGTTCTTGGATTATTTGGATGCACTGTCAGTGTGGAGAACCACTGTTCTATACCCATATCCTTCATTTTACAAGTGAGGAAAATGAGGTGAAATTAGAGAAGTTAAGTGGATCCCCTAGTTTCATACCTGGAGTTAAGACTGGAGTCCAGATTCCCTAGTCTGAATTCAGCCAGTCCCTGGGGGTGAGAAAACCTGATGGCTGGGGTGGGCCAAAAGAATGTTGGTTAGTTTGCTAGAAAAGGGACCAGGTGTGCTGCTGGCAGAGGGCCGGGAAAGCTCCGAGAAGCTAGACATGGTCTATATTGGGATAGATTTGTCTAAGTTCAAATTGCTTATGTGCCTAATGGTGAGTTGAAGTAATCCCACAGGTTTTTAAAAATTTCAGACCATACTCTGCTGGTTAAAGTTACACACACATGCATACATGTGCACCATACACAGAGTCCAGATACAGCATTAACACTCATTTCCCCTTGCAACACAATCAATTACCCACTTGCCGGAGGTTTCAGTTATAGCCAGGCCATTTGTCTGAATCTTACTGGACATGCAGAGAAGTAGAAAATCCCATGTTATTTCTGAGATAAAATGAGATGGCACTAGTAAGACTCCACCAAAAAGGATAGGAAAGAATCAGGATGCGACCGGAAACCGTGAGTTCTTCCTGTCTTCTTTTTATCTTGTCATCCCGAAAAATAGGCAGTCCCTGGAATTCAGATGGTCCACAAGGAGTCCCAAGCATTCTGTTCTTGCCTTTGTTTTTAGGTAGATGTCTCTGGGGATTGTAAAGTGACCTACCAGGCTCATCAAGACAAAGTGATCAAAAGTAAGGACTTGGATTCATGCAAAATAGCAAGGTCTGGATTCACAGTCCC
>CAUYQV010171721.1:0-14084 GCA_963574575.1 Galagoides demidoff | reverse complement strand
TCCTGGGCTCAAGCGAGTCTCCTGCCTCAGCCTCCCAAGTAGCTGGGACCACAGGCACCTGCCACAACGCCCGGCCATTTTTTGGTTGCAGCCATCATTGTTGTTTGGCGGGCCTGGGCTGGGGATTCGAACCTGCCACCTCAGGTGTATGTGGCTGGTGCCTTAGCTGCTTAAGCCACAGGCTCTGAGCCCTCCTTGTTTATTTTTAAGTATTGCTGTATTACATGATTACAGTGGGCAAGAAAAGAGGAAAAAAACAATCTAGTTAGATAGATTTTATTTTACTTCTGATCTCTGCTTATTCTTGTGTCCAGGTGCTGGAACTTTTACTTTGTGTACATTAGAATTCTAACACCTCATGAAGTTCAAATATAAGACAGCAGCAAGACTCAAACAGCTGTAACAATTTGTATCTTTATTGCCTCTGTATACTTTTAGTAATTTCCTCTCTTGCTTATCAGAGTGCATGCCAAAACTGTACTAATCCAAATTTTCTTGGAAAGTTGACTTAATGCTTCATTTTTAGAAAAAGCAATGATGCTATATATGATGATGCCTGTTCCCTGTTCAAAGGTCACTGAGCTTTGAATATTCATCTTGTCTTTTCCTTATATCAGGGGACCATCTGAGACCAAATTGGTGCAGCTGCAGGAGAATGACCAGCGGTGGCTGACGCTACACCCCCTCTGGCAGAGCCTCCCAGGGACCACGCTGCACAGACTGCTTGTAAACGGGTAACAGTCCTTTCATGAGAGCTCTGTACAGTTGGATTACAGACCAAGAGTTTAATATAATCAGAGTTTCTCCCATTTTTCCTTTTTAAACTTAAAATGGTCCAAATTTGGCCGGGCATTGTGGCTCACGCCTGTAAACCTAGTACTTTGGGAGGCAGAGGCGGGCAGATTGCTTGAACTCAGGAGTTCGAGACCATCCTCAGCAAGAGTGAGACCCCATCTCTACTAAGGTCTTGGTGTGGTGGTGGGAGTCTGTAGTCCCATCTGTTTAGGAGCCTGAGGTAAGAGGATCGCTTGATCCCAAGAGTTTGAGGCTGCTGTGAGAGGTGACACCAAGGCACTCAAGCCAGGGCAGCAGAGTGAGATTGTCTCAAAAAGAAAAAAAGAGAGAAAAGAAAAGAAAAAGAAAAAAAAAGATGACCTAAATTTGTCATATCAATGAAAAGCCTCCATAGACTGGCTATTGGCCTTCACATGCACCATCTGCTAGCGGCTGCTCACTATCCCTTCCTTGTCGCCGCTTGTCGGGGTGGGATTTGCCAGGTCTCCGCCTCAGCTTATCTGTTGTCCAGACACGGACCACGATGTTATCTTGCTGGGGAACAATTATTCCCAGGTGCCTGAGGGCTATGTGCCTTAGCAGAAGGGAGAGAGAAACAGTTTTAGTAAGAAAGCAAATCTTAGCAGTCTTCATAGAGAGACGCTGGGCAGATACCCTACAAGCAGAGAAGTGAGAGTCAGAGTGAGTGAGTCCGGGAGAGAAAGGCACGCGCGCTCCCGTCTGGCTTCTCCCGCAGCTTCTTATAGACGTGATCCCGTGGCTGCTTGTACCACAGGTATAGAGACTGCCAAGCACTGATGTTCTCATCTCTCGAGCTCTCGTGTTAAGGAGAGGCAAATCCCTTCCCCATGTCTCACTACCAAGGTGTTTTATTACCGAGTTGTTATATCACAGGTGTTTCTTTTTTTTTTTTTTTTTTTTTTTTTGTTTGCAGTTTTTTGGCTGGGGCTGGGTTTGAACCCACCACCTCCGGCATATGGGGCCAGTTCCCTACTCCTTTGAGCACAGGCGCTGCCCCCACAGGTGTTTCTTATAGTTACAGAGTGTTCTGAGGTTTGCTCTCACTTCCCCTTCCCATGAAGCTAGATGGTCTGCTACAAACTGATTTTATTTCTAGACCAAGTTTTTTTTTCTTTTTTAATTATGATTTACAGAAACTATTCTGGAGGTAGGGGAGAAACTTGGGCTCTAATTTGGAGGATTTTTTTCGTATCCTGTTTGAAACAAGCTCTCAAGTTTGCATTCCTTACGTGTCATGTGAGACTAGCTAACAGAGGGAACTGAAGTTAACAGCAACTAATAAAACTGGGGTGCCCTGAGAATACAATAGGCAAAAAAAGAAATGATAATCAACTAGCTTTGAAAGTACACTTCAGCTTTCCCTTAAAAAGATCATGGTGTTTTAAACAGGGTTGATGCCCTTGTCTATGGGCGGGATAAGAAAAAGAGAAATTCAGATTAATTCCCTTAGGAATAGACTTGTGAACTGTGGATAAGTATCCAATTTTTACAGCTGAAGAAACTAAAGTTTAGAATATATATATAACTTGCCCAAACTTCATAGCCCACGTGTGGTAAGTGATAGTGTTTGAACTCAAACTGAGTTTACCTGACTCCAAAGCTCATAAGAAGCGCCATCACCTTTTAAGAATTTTAAGGTGGCGGGGGAGGTGGCAGCACCTGTGGCTCAGTGGATAGGGCACCAGCCCCATGTATCAAGGGTGGTGGGTTCCAACCTGGCCCCAGTCACTAAAACAGCAGTGACAACTGAAACAAACAAACAAAATAGCCAGGTGTTGTGGTATCTACATTGGAAAAGAGTGTTACCAAGACTGTGGAGGTTAAATTGTGGATAGATGAGGAGATGACAGGAGGGAAGGGGCCTAAATGTAGTTCATGTAAACTTAGATGGCATGATCGGAACCAGTAAGCAAAACCTGGGTGCCTGTAGTCCCAGCTACTTGGTAGGTTGAGGCAAGAGAATCGCTTAAGCCCAAGAGTTGGAGGTTGCTGTGACCTGTGATGCCACAGCACTCTACCAAGGGCAACAGATTGAGACTCTGTCTCAAAAACAACAACAACAACAAAAAACAGCAAGATGTTTAAGGGGAGAAAAAAACTAAAATGAACTGAACCATTTTGAAAGATTTGTCAACTGAAGTATTTCCTCCAGAACAATGACCTGAATCTTTCAGCAGAGTGATTTGTTTCCCTACACTGGGAATTCTAAGAAAACCCTTTCAGGTCAAATAAATGAATAAATAAATACTTCACTCTATTTAGTAGACCTAGTTCTAATTCTGGCTTACCAATGAGATGTGTAATCTTACATAACCACAGGGGGATGAATTGTCTGTGATTAGTTTCCTTATACTTAAAAGTTATGATTTTTTAATCTAACAAGTAACAGCTAATCATTGAGTACCCCCTCTATACCAGGTTCAGTGTTAGGCTTTGAGAGAATGTAGATGGGAATGAGGGCCCGGGTCTCAAAGACCTTACTCTGTGTGGGTGAACAGATATATTGAAAGTTAGCAAACAAACCAAAATAATTTTAGAGATTAGGAAGTGTTACAAGGAAATTAAGATTAATGAGGTAGAGAATGAGGATAGGATTTTAGACTGAGGACAGGTAAAAAGCAAATGAGCTTTTCTTGTCTTACATAATTTATTATATACAAGTAATTATACATGCCCATACGAAAACTCAGCAAGAAATTAAAGAGCAGTATGTCTTCAAAAAAGAATGTGGAAATCACATATTTGGGGATGGACTGTTTTTTTTTAAGATGACAGATCTAGGATTTCTAAGCACATCACAATTCTGTTTTTAAATCCTAAGGTGTTTTTGTTTTTTCTTTTTCATTTGCATTGTGAATAAATGTCTCATGGTTGGAAGAGAATGTAATGATTAAAATTTAACATACCTCAAACTGAATTCTCTTGTGCAACCATGTTGAGAGATCTTTAAATACAGCCCACATTCTCGCCTTCACAATTAACTCTTAACTTAGCTTTTTAGAAAATTCTTTTCCTGAAACCACACTTCTGAAGGTTTTGCTTACTGGTTCCGATCGTGCCATCTAAGTTTACATGGACTAAGTTTAGGCCCCCTTCCCTCCTGTCAGCTCCTCATCTATCCACAATTTAACCTCCACAGTCTTGGTAAGACAAGACTCTTTTCCAATGTAGATACTCTACCCCTTTTTTTGTTCTTTAAATGTTTGAAGTTATATTTATAGTCCTCAGATTATTTCTCCACTTGTTTGGGGCATGTCCCCCTCCAAGGAAACATAACAGTCTGACATCCTCCCTTCTAAGGAAGCAGCCCAATTCATGTTCCTTGAGAATCAGAGTTGGAGTCAACATTTTGGGTGGTGCCATCAGCCAAAAAAATTATGCAAAACTTTATTACAATAGTTTTTTCTCCCACAAATGTGAAATTACATCCTAATGGTACTAAATAAAAAACAAAAAGCAAGAGTACATACCCCTGCCCTCAGCTGACCACACCCCTGCCTTGATATTCTTGCACCAAAAGGTATTTGCTCAGAGAATGTGCCCTCTGGTAACCAATGAACCTGTGACTTGCTTTTTACTGGTAAAGTGTTTGAAGTCAACACAGAGATGTACCTTAATATTTTAACATTTTATGTTTCCAAATCTAGGCAGTCTTGTGAGAGTGGAAGTAAGATCTCTCTTCTGTGTGATAAACAAGGTGAGAATTAGAGGCACAGAGACGGGATATGAACTTCACTGGATTGGCTTGGGGGGATATGGTCATTTGTGCATGACAGTAAAGAGCTCAGCATTTAGCGGGTTTGGTGTCAGCTCACAAACCGTGTCTTCTGCTCCTCCTTGGTAGACTGTGGGCGCCGCCCTGCTGCCCGGATGAACAAGAGGATCCTGGGGGGTCGCACGAGCCGCCCTGGAAGGTGGCCGTGGCAGTGTTCTCTGCAGAGCGAACCCAGTGGACACATTTGTGGCTGTGTGCTCATCGCCAAGAGATGGGTCCTGACAGTTGCCCACTGCTTTGAGGGGTAAAGTTGAATCTTTTCTTTTTTACCTTGTCTGGATTTGATTATTTTGACACTTGGGAATTCTCAGTGGCACAAATAAATTCTTCAAGCCACTTCTGGGCCCAAGCCACAGCCGATCTGCTTCCCAGGCCTTTCTCTTCCCAGAGTTGACTGCCCCTGGTATTGTCATCTTGTGTAAGTGCTGCTCACTTACTGTCAACGAACCCACATTACTTATGATTTATGTTGTGAGGAGGGAGGAAGAGGAAGCAGATTAGAAGCCTGACTCCCCAACCAGTCTTAGTCTCTTTTCTAGACCTGTTAAATCCATCACATACATATGAATTTAAACAGAAGTGATTTATTTGGATGCTACAGTGAGATTTGGATGTAAGAACAACTGGCAAGTAGTTTGGGAAGCAGAGTTGAAGGGATAATCTGAATATTACTCAGGGCATATATATCAAGAGAGAGAGAAAGATGTATTTTAAGGAATTAGCTCATGTGATTGCAGAGGCTTGGTGAATCTCCAACAGGAGGCCCACCCACATTATGAAGGGTAATCCGTTTACTCAAAGCCAACTGATTTAAATATTCCTATCCAAAATAGACCTTCACAGACTCATTATCCAGAATAATGTTGGAGAAAATATCTGGACATCATATTTCTTTCAAATTGATACATAAAATGAACTTCACAATATGCGTAAAGGGAGAAGATGAGACTCAGGGGAAACTGTCCCCAAACCACAAACGTCATCACAGAAAACCCCGTCTCTTCTGGCTGTCAATTGCTGTGTCATTTAGGAGCAAACAAAATCAAACACAAATCAAATAAAACAACAAAACCCCAGGTATTTATTTTGCTCACTGACAATCCCAGGGATTAAGTATTCAGACAGGACAGAGCTGGCACACTCCGCCTCGTGCTGCACCGTCCAGAGTCTCAGCTGGGAGATTCTCAAGCATGAACCATCTGAAGTCTGGCAGGCAATGCTGCTTGTTGAGGTAGCTGTGGCCCTAGTTCCTGTCCACATGGGTTGCACTTTCTGGAATCCTCCACAGTGAGCTTTCCAAAAAGGGAGCCAGGAGGAAGCTGCCGTACTTTTTTTGACCCAGCCTCCTAGGGCACGTAAGGTTGGTTCTACTGCGTGGAACCCCTGTCTGTCACAGCTCCACCTGCTTCAAAGGGAAGAAACACAGACCCGCCCTCTCAGCAGGAGGCGTGTGGAAGGATTTGAGGATCAGTTCTGAAAACCACTAAGCCACCCACTTGATTCTATTTTTTAAAAGTAATTCTGCTTCATTTTCTGCAAATTAGTACAACCTCCATGGAAAACAGTATGGAGATTCCTTGAAGAACTAAAAGTAGGCCTACCCTTTGATTTGGTAATTTTATTATTGGCTATTTCCAGAAGGATAAGAAATCATTTTATCGAAAAGACACCTGTCCTCAAAGGATTATTTGCAGCATAATTCACAATAACAAAGATGTGTAATCAACTCAACTGCCCATCAATTCATAAATGGATTAACGGAATGTGGTGTGTGTGTACCATAGGGTACTACTCAGCCATGAACAAGGATGACTTAGTGCCTTTTGCAACAATTTGAATACAATTGGAGACCGTTATCCTAAGTGAAGTATCTAAAGGGTGGGAAAACTAACATCACAAGTATTTACTATTAAATTGGAACTAATTGAAGAGCACACTGGGACTTAGAGGGAAGGAAAACTTAACAGAAATTAAGCAGAAGGAGAGGGGAAGAGGGATGGATGAAAACCTCCCTCCTGGGTACCATGAACACCACGTGGGTGGTGGGCATGCTTATAACCATGACTCAGCATTATAAAAGTGATCCACGTCACCCAAAATATTTGTACCTCCATAGTATTTTGAAACGTTAAAACATTTAACTTCTTTAAAAATAATGTTAAATAATACCAAAAATTTTAACATAAAATAACCCAAAGCTCTAGTACTTGATTCTTCCAGTTTGATCAGATTAATTTCTTAGAAAGCTACAATTTTATTTTTGCCTATTTGCCTGTTACTGTTTTTTTCCTTAGCTCTGCCATTTATTATGTGACTGTGGGCTGATTCATTGACTTCTCTGGGCTATAGTTTCCTCTTCTGTGAAATGAGGGAACTAGTCGTCCCTACCTCCCAGGGTGGGCTGACGTAGTGAGGTAGTCTCTGTAAAGCCTTAGGAACAGTGCCTGGAATTAACCAGAGAGACTTCAGTAAATGATGCTGCAAGTGTGCAGTCCGCGTTTTCCTTGGCCTCGTGGCGTGAGTACTTTTGCATTTTGCTGGCACTTTTTTCCTTTTTTAATCTCCTCACACATTTCCTCTCCTTTATTTCCTCCTCCTCCTCCTCGAGGCAGTCAGACTGGTGGATATTCTTCCAAGCTCTGAACACATACATTTTTCACAGAGTGTCACTTTTTAATTTTTCCAAACTGGAATAATACTCTATGCTTCTGTCCGTACGTTGCCTTTTCATGTGACAGGATATCATGGGCCTCTCTCCAGGTCAACTGACGTAGCTCTAGCTCATTCTTTTCGGAAACTAAATGATGTTCTATAATATACATTTACCATAATTTTTATTATTATTCTTCAGTTGGTGGTCATCTGGGTTAGTTCCAGTTTGTTGCAATAAACCTTCTTCAACAAAGCTAATCACCTACTGGGACTCTTGTTTATAGTGGTGAGGGGTCTCAGCACACACATTTAGCTCCATATGAGTGTCACAGAGACAGGAATCTGTTTTGTTCCCTAAGGTGTTAACCTGGTGAATGGATGGACATTTGCACAAATAATTAGAATACAATGTGAAAAGTATATATGACATGGAAATGTGTACTTCCAATTACTTGATTGCTGTCTAGGGGACAATAAAATATAAAAAATCAAACCAATATCTCCTCTTGAGAACTTTTAACATATAAAATCCAGAATGATCGGAAGAGTCTGCTTACCTTGTGGAGAGATACGCTACACTCTTATTATTTTGGAAGGGGCCAGGTGTTTCCAGATGTCTTTTCCAGTTCTGAGTTGTAACTCCCCGATAAGTAGAAGATTGTACGAGCAAGAGTACATTCATCACAATGATTACCTAATGTGAATCCCACAGTCCTTTAAGGGAACAATACTCTATTTGTGTTAGTTAATCCAGGTTCATGTGCCAATTTTGTCCCTTCCATATGTGGTATCCAAATTTCCTCTTTCACTGAAAGATCAGTAAACATAAGGAGAAATCTTGCAGTAGAGAAGAAATACATGTTTATAATAAAGACATGTATGTTATATCATGGTGAAATTTCATGGAACACAAAATTTAACAAAACTGTCAACAATGGGAGGGCCTGTCCTGTCCATAACAGGTTAAAAGTTGCCCACTTCAAACAAGCCTTTGCTTGCATGTGTGTTAATAAGCTTGATTTCATCTTATAATATCTCTAGCGACCTGCAGTTTTCGGGGAATTTTTGATTGTAAGTTGTACTCTCTGCTGGAGCCATCCATTGCTGCAATTAATGGGGTTTACGTCATATCCTGGTCATGCACTTTGGCAAGGGCTGGCATGGCTGTCTCTTTTAATTACTTTGGTGGAGGAAAGACAAGTTTGTTTTCTTCTTCCATGGAGAGGTGGTTAAAAAATACCAAATGAAAATTAAAAACATAAGATACTCAGTTGACCAGATCAAGCCTCATATGTCCCAGTAACAACTCAACTGCAAAAGTTCTAAGGAAGAAAGTGGTTTGACTTTCGGGGGTAATTTAGCAAATTGTCCTGGTTTCCCCCGCCTCTGAAAGCCTTAAGGATGAATTTCCTAGGCTAGCAGACCACTAGTAATGGTCAGAGGTATCTGATTCCTCTCTAGGAAACCCACATGAAAAACTGTCTCCCCACTACATGAACCCCACAGTTCCCCAGGTCCTGGTCTCCACACATGAGCAACCCTCAGCCCAGCCATGTCCCCCAGGTCCTGGTCTCCACACGTGAACAACCCTCGGCCCTGCCATGTCCCCCAGGTCCTTGTCTCCACCGTGTGAGCTCTTTAATCCAGCGAGAGCTGTGGCTGCTCTTCTACCTCAGCCCATGAGTTTCCTCCTTACCTGCTGTTTTTTCCAGCTTACCTGCTTCCCAGGGCTCATCACTTGTCAGTTCTTTAACCAGGACCATCCACTTCTCCTTCTCTATGTCTTTCTACCAGACATCACAGGCAGACCTCTAATGTGAATCCCCTGTTTTCTAATCCTGTAAACCGTGCTCTTCAGAACTGATGGAGCCTGGTGCAGACTGGTGCCATTGCTGGCTTTCAACATCATTTGGACCCTCAACATTACTCAATAATCTTTCCACATATTTCTGGCCAGCTCCCTTTCTCATTGTCCACAGGACAAACTCATTGTTCCCACTTGCCCACCTGTGAGGATTAGACAGCCTTTTAATACACTCAGAAAAGGAAGAGAGCGGTCTGGTCTGACTGCTTATTCCTGAGTCTGTGTTGTGCCCTTGCGATCACCTCCCTCTTTGTCTTCTGGGAGCTTATGAACCATGCCAGCCATTCATAGTTTGTTTTTCCATCTGTTATTTGAGGGATTTGATTTATTCTCATCAGCAATAATGTCCACTAAAACAGAAATTTTCCGTTTTGCACCCGTGCCTCCCCTGGGGCACTGTTTTCCGGTGTCACTTGGGGGAGAGGGGGTTGAGCAAGTGTGATTTTATTTAGGACGGTGCAAAAGCAATTGTGGTTTTGGACCATGAATTTTCAATCATTATAACTAGACTCAAACACATCCTTATTAATCAAAATAGGAGCTCTTACAATCAACACATTGTTGCTATTGAGAAAGGAGTTTGTTTCTTCCTGTAGTGTAAAAATCTGTGCTTCAGGAACGAACTCTTGGAAAGCATTTTCTGCAGCCTGCTGGTTGTGTTTTCCCTGCAAGAAGTTGTCAACATGGTTGAAGAAGTGCCAGTTGGCTGGTCAGAGGTTAGGTGAATCTGGTGCATGAGGAGAAACTTCACAGCTCAGTTTGTTCACCTTTTGAGGCATTGACTGCACAACCCGTGGGGAAGAACTGGGCCCTTTCTGCTGAGCAGTGCCGGCTGCAGGGTTGCATCTCATCGATTTGCTGAGCAGACTCCTCAGACGTGATGGTTTCCTTGGGATTCAGAAAGCTGGAGTGGCTCGGACCAGGAGCAGACCAGCACACAGTGACCATGAACTTTCTTTGGTTCAAGTTCAGCTTTGGGAAGTGCCTTGGAGGTTTCTATCAGTCCAACCATGGAGCTGGTCATCACCAGTGGTAGGAGATCCACTTTTTGTGATCTGTCACACTCCAATTGAGAACTGGTTCCTTGTTGTGTAGAAAAAAGATGGCATTTGAAAAAGATGATTACTCTGAATTTCAGTGAGCTCATGAGGCGAGGCACCTGCTTCCACCTTTCCATTGGACCACAGAATGGCTGAGCTTCAGGTCTTCGGCAACTTCCCATGTAGCTCTCGGAGGATCAGCTTTGGTGACTGCTCGCCACTGGTCACTGCCAGCTTCCCTAGGTCAGCCACGGCACTCCTCATCTTCCAGGCTCTCGTCTCCTTTGCCAAATGTTCTAAAGCCCCACGGTCCTGTGCGTCCATTAGCAGTTCCCGGGCCACACGCATCATTCACATTGCAAGCTGTCTCCACTGCTTCACGACCAATTTTGAAGTCAAATAAGAAAAGTCTTGAATTTGCTCTTTGTCTAACATCACGTCCATAGTCCAAATAAGTATTAAATAAATAGCAAGTGACCCGTCACCGGCAAAAAACAAAAGCCAGACGTGCACATGAAAATGATGTATCACATAACCCCGTCTAGTCCCTCTGCCACATGTGTGCTCATTGGTTAGTTCCCACCTGAACTGTGAATGCCTGTGGTGTTTTTCCTGGTTCTTTTGTTTGGATACCTCACTTAGAATAACGATCTCCAGTTTCATCCCTTGTTTCAAAGGACATTAGTTTATCCTTTACTGTGGCTGGGTTTTTTGTTGTTGTTGTTGTTACTAATCTACTCATGAATTGATGGGCATTTAAGTTGATTCCACACCTTTGCCGTTGTGAATCATGCTGCAACCAACATTTGAGTGCAGGTGTCTTTTAGACAAAATGACTTCTTTTCCTTTGAGTAAATACCTAGAAGTGGGATTGCCCTGTCGAATGGTAGGCCTGCTTTTAGTTCTTTGAGGAATGTTATACTGTTTTTCTTAGCATTTGTACTAATTGCAGTCCCACCCACAGCGCATATGCATTCCTTTCTGCATTCCCACCAGCTTCTATTATTTGAGGACTTTTAAATAAAACCCATTCTAACAGGGCTAAGGTGATATCTCCTTGTGGTTTGATAATAATTTGTGTTTTCCTGCTGATGGGTGACACTGAGCCTTTGAGAGTAAGTTTGTTGGCCTTCTGTCTATTTTGTTTGGAAAAACTTTTGTTCATGTCTTTTGCCCACTTTTTGATGGGGTTGTTTTTTTCCTTGTCAATTTGTTTCAGTTCCTTGTCCGTTCTGGCTATTAGCCCTTTACTGGATGTGTAGCTTTTTCTTATGCTTTAGGCTATTTGTTCTGTTGGTCATTTCCTTAGCTATGAAGAGGCATTTTCATTTAACAAAGTCCCATTTATTTATTCATTTTTGTTGTTGCTGCGATTGTCATTTTAGCCATAAGTTCTCTGCCTAGGCTGATAGCTAGAGAGTTTTTCCTACATGGTTTCATGCCATCCATTTAAGTCTTTTATGCATCTTGAATTAACTTTTGAGTGAGGAGGGACACGGACTCTGTTTCACTCTTCTGCCTGTGGTTATCCACTTCTCCCAGCACCATTTATTGAATGGAGCTTCTTTTTTCCAATGTATAGTGTTGTCTGCTATTCTTTTAGGATAGACTTTCCAAGTTCCAAGCTCTGTGATCCTGATGTAGTTTAGGTTTAGCTGAGTCTTCATTTTCCTATGAACTGCAATTTTTGTGATCAGAATTGGCACTTATCCCTGCCCAACTGTATTGATCTGTACCCACTTTAATAAATCTCCGGACATAGTATCATAACCACCTTTTTTCCAAAACATTCTGAAATCTGATTCTTGAAGGTCTAGGATACACATGTGACTATGCCCTTCTCTTGCTTTTTTTTTGGAACTTGAAACAACTACTTTCTGTAATTTTACCACTGATGGCTAGCTCCCCACTATGTGTGGGAGACGTGTTTGGGAAAGGGAACGTATCTTCCTCCCATCTGCCATCTTATCACTCAGCAGAGCGTCTGATCCCTCCTCATGCTTTTCCTCCTGTGGTCTGAACCTGATTCCTGTACCGATGCCTGTGGACCCTTCTTTCTGTCACAGAGAAGTTTAGTAGTAAGTGCATGGGGGTTCCAGGGACCAGCAATTTGATCTGTTTTCCTCACCCATTTTACGTGAGTCAGTCATTTGCTCTGGGTCACTGCTTTCTTTTCTCCAAAATGGAGAAGGATTCCTATTTACACCTCACAGTTGGCATGAAGATCATTTGAAATAAAGTGTGTAGAAACACTTGGGGAACCACAGAGCAGAGATTGTGTACAAGTGAAGAATCCAGACTGCCAGTCTAGTTAGCTGTAGACATTAAAAAATTGTTAGCCAGCATTTAAAATTGTGTATACTTTGCATGAAGTACAGAACCTTGGCTTTTATTGGACAGTGGGAAGGTCAGATCACACTGGACATTCAAATATGATAGAAATTTCTGGAACTGAGAAGCAGATGGTTCTTGGGATGAGTGGACGTGTGGACAGATCCCGTCTGTGCTCACTTCCCCCCAGCGGCATCACACATTTACTTCACCAGCACCCAATTCTAAAGTCTATTCCCATTGACTGTTAGAGATAATTCTTTTTTTTTTTTTTTGAGACGGAGCCTCAAGCTATCCCCCTGGGTAGAGTGCCATGGCATCACAGCTCATAGCAACCTCCAACTCCTGGGCTCAAGCGAGTGTCCTGCCTCCGCCTCCCAGGTAGCTGGGACCACAGGCGCCCGCCACAACGCCTGGGCATTTTTTGGTTGCAGCCATCATTGTTGTTTGGCGGGCCCAGGCTGGGGATTTGAACCCGCCACCTTAGGTGTACGTGGCTGGTGCCTTAGCCGATTGAGCCACAGGCGCCGAGCCGGCCGCATCTTTCTAAAGATCCACCTGTTTGTAATTCTTATGATATTTCCAACTTTTTTTTTTAAGACACAGTCTCTGTCCCTGGGGTACCAATGCTGTGGCATCATACCTCACAGCAACCTCATTCTTTTTTTTTTTGAGACAGAGTCTGGCTATGTCACCCTTGGTGGAGTACTGTCACATCACAGTTCACAGCAACCTCAAATTCTTGGGCTTAAGAGATTCTCTTGCCTCAACCTCCCAAGTAGCTGGGACTACAGGCACCCACCACAATGCTGGCTATTTTTCTGTTGCAGTTGTCACTGTTGTTTAGCTAGTGCCAGATGAGTTCGAACCTGCCAGCCTCCGTGTATGTTACCAACATGGGAACCACTGTGCTTATAGGTGCCAAGCCAGCAACCTCAAATTCTTAGGCTCAAGAGATCTTCTAGCCTCAGCCTCCTGAATAGGTGGGATTCCAGGCACTGGCCAGAAGGCCCAGCTAGTTTTTCTATTAGAGATGGTGTCTCTCCTGTTGCTTAGGCTGGTCCTGAACTCCTGAGCTCAAGTAATCCACCAGCTTCAGCCTCCCAGAATGCCAGGATTACAGGGGAGATCCACCCCGCCAGGCCAATATTTCCAACTTTTTCATCATTATTAAGTCAAGGTGTTCTGTGATTAGTATCTTCAATTTATTATTTTAATTGTTTGGGGAGTGCCATGAATTATGCCAATATAAGACAGTGAATTTCATTGATAAAGATGTATATTTTGACCTCTCCATCAGCTGGCCATTCCCCCATCTCTCCCCTTCCCTTCAGGCAAGCTATTTCTCAAGACATAACAATGATGAAATTAGGCCAGTTAATAATTCTACAGTGACCTCTAAGTGTTCAAATCAAAAAAAAGAGTTCCATGTCCCTCATTTTCTTTTTTTTTTTTTTTTTAGACAGAGCCTCAAGCTATCCCCCTGGGTAGAGTGCCATGGCATCACAGCTCATAGCAACCTCCAACTCCTGGGCTCAAGCGAGTCTCCTGCCTCCGCCTCCCAAGTAGCTGGGACCATAGGTGCCCGCCACAACGCCCGGCCATT
>CAUYQV010171720.1:0-41038 GCA_963574575.1 Galagoides demidoff | reverse complement strand
TTTTTTTTTTTTTGAGACAGAGCCTCAAGCTGTCCCCCTGGGTAGAGTGCCATGGCATCACAGCTCATAGCAACCTCCAACTCCTGGGCTCAAGCGAGTCTCCTGCCTCTGCCTCCCAAGTAGCTGGGACCACAGGCGCCTGCCACAATGCCCAGCCATTTTTTAGTTGCAGCCATCATTGTTGTTTGGCGGGCTCGGGCTGGGGATTCGAACCCGCCACCTTAGGTGTACATGGCTGATGCCTTAGCCGATTGAGCCACAGGCGCCGAGCCAACATCTCCCTTTCTGAGGAGCGTTAGGAATTCGTGCTCCCGTTGAAAGGGATTCTTTTTTATTCCTCATTACGTGTTCAGGTACAATAGTAAATGTGTCTAGTAAAATGGGGTTTCCTTGAAAACAGAGATTAGGGTAGTACAGAGATGCATTAAAAATAGAATACTGGAGACCACCTAAGCTCCTAGATGTCACATAAGATAAGAACTGCTTTGACACTCTGCCTTCCAATGGCCTTGGGACTTATTTTCAAGGACAGCAAGGATAGGGGTTCCTAAACATACAGGTTTCAGTTTTGAATGAAAAGAACCCTTTTAATAGATAACGGGCAGGTGGCAGCTCTGAGAATTAAGGGAATTAGATCTGAATTCTGGTAGGGACTCTCAAAGAGATGGTATAGGGAGGAAGCTCAGGCCTGAGAAGTCACTTGGATGCCTTAATAATCTGGGGCACGTGCAGTTCCTAGGGAGCCACAGGGAGCCTCCAAAACATTCATCCACCTCCAAACTCACAGGCTTACTTTTGTCCTTGGGCTTGAAGTTGTACCCAGTACATATCTGTATACCTAACAAAGAGCTGTGAGGTTGTCTCTTTTTTGAATTTTTCCATTGTTTCTCATTCCTTAAGGACAAGTGCTAGGTAGGAGGGAGGGCTGAGCTGCCTGCAGAGGAACGTCGTGGGCAAGCTCTCGAGGGCCTGGTTGTGTGGGTGGGCTTATTGGTTGCTGTTAGCTGTTTGCTTTGTGTGGGCTGTCTGCTGGAACAGCGTGTCTGCGAGAGCTCCGTGCTCTTCAGATGAAATCCTGGGCTGTCTAGTCCTGCACTGTGTTCCAGTAGAGCTTTTTAACCCCAATTAAAGAAATTTCCAGTGTAGGACATTTTCTGTAATACTACAGCTTGCCAAGACAATGCTGCCCTCTCGATGGCCAAGGACTTTTCCTTTGTTGTCTTTCTTGATGGACCTGAGAACATCAAGTTCCTGTGGCCTTTGTAGACAGTACAAATGCCATGTGAGTATAAGTTCTAGAAAAGTTGTCTTAGAATGTGGCAGATAGGGATAGAAACATGTAAGGTTTATCCCACTATTCTGTCCCTTATCTGTCCTTATTCCTTTAGTGGATTAGATATATAATTATTGGTCCTTTTTCTTCGTTCTAGCCTAGAGGGTTATAGATAACTACCTGCCCTAACAGAGAGAGGAATTCTTCTAGCTTGCTTTTTTTTTTCCCAGTTCTGAAGCACTGATGATATGCAGAGTCATGAATTGAATTTCTTTAATAATGCTTAGCTTGTAGCAGAAATTTGAATTTGATGACTTTTCATTGGCCCCATTATCTGTTATTACAAAGAACTGATTATGACCTGCTCACCAACCCGAACGGTGGGACATACCTAGGTGACAAGACCTCAAGGACCATTTCAACATGGAACCCTGGGATTTGCTTCATATCACTTAAATATCTATCCATTGTGCATGGCTGTGAGCTGGAAATCTTGCAAATGCAAAATCTAGCATCATTCGGACAGCAGCATTTCCTCCTGAGCTGAATGCTTGCTTTTATACACTTACATCATGGGCAGTGTATGTCAAGAAAAAGAAATATGCGTGCCTCTGGCCAGGGGCTGCTAGTCTAACATCTTTATTTTACATCTGAGGAAACTGAATTCAAAGAATCTAAAGGATTTCTCCAAATTATGACTGACCCTGGGCTGGAACTTAAGTCTCTTAAAGCCCGCTTCTTCCCTCCATTACACACTGCCTGCTGACTTACAAGCGTAACAAACCATGAAATTCAGGTGTGTAGAAAAGGCAATGTAACACCCCTATCGCTTAACCTAATTTCCATTTTGAGCTTTCATTCTTCTGGGTGGTAGAAATTTAGTCTCAGTCAACTCGGTGTCACATTCCACCATACCTGGGGATTGTGTAGTGTCTGGGTGTCACCTAGCACACAGTAGTGAGAGAGCAGCCACATCTCTCCTGCTCCGGGCTCAGCTCTCCATGGTGCATCTGAGCAGTGTCTTCATCCCCACCTGACCTTTGGGCCAATAGTTGAGGTGGGTCTCTGTGCGTCCTCTTTTAGCCCTTTTCAAGTCTGCCAGCTCTCTGTGATGTGTCTGCTGCCCTCAAATCCTGAGGGCTCCTATGGTGTTCCCAATCCAGTGTCCACTACAGGTAATTCTGGTTATTCCAGGTGGACAATCCACGCAGAGGTGTCTCCTGCTCCTTGTTATGCTGATGGAGGCAAGCACAGGCTTTCTCTCTCCCTGTCTAAACTTCTGTAGGCTTCTCCCACCAACAACCCCACCTCCACCACCATTTCTACCTTATAGACTCGGCCTGCAGGGGAGGACAGGACAGGTGCCATCTTCTCAGGGATGTGCCTGAATCTAAGCCCTTCATTTCCCTTTCTCTCTTTTCCCCTTCTGCTCTAGGTAATTTTTATCTAAATAGAGGAATAGGAAGGATTGGTGGTTTGACCCCTTGTGTGAGAGTTCTCTAGAGAAAGAGAACAAATGGGATGTGTATCTGTATGAAAAGAGATTTGTTTTAAGAGATCAGCTCACACAATTCTAGAAACTGTCAAGTTTAAAATTTGCAAGGTAGGCCATCAGGTTGGAGAACCAGGAAGAGTCAATGATTCAGTTCAAAGGCCACCTGCAGGAAAATGTCCTCCCATTGGAGAGAGGTCAGTCTCTTGTTCTAGTCGGAACAAAAGGCAATCTGCTTTCTCTGTAGTCCACTGATCTACAGGTTAATCTCATCCAAAATACTCCCATGGAAACAACCAGAATAATGTTTTATCACAAATCTGGGCACTGTGGCCACATCAGTTGACACATACAATAAACTCTGACACCCTTCTTGTCTGCCGTCTGCCTTCTCAGTGCTTTTTCAAGAGAGTAGGACCCTCATCAGTAACAGAAGATGCTGGCAGATGCAGTGGGGTAAATGGAGACAGAGAGACGTTGGTTCATATTTTTTAAATACCTACCATGTATAATTATATAATGTATATATTTATTCTGACTTGAATTAATTAGAACTTTTCAATATGCTATTTCATACGTACATCTTTATTTTTATAGATGTTTATCGTCTGGCTTCTTTAAAAAAGGCCTCTTGAAAGCAAGCCTTGACTCAGCTTTCATTGTTTCATTGATTGCTGTGTTTTATACCCAAGACAGTAAGTTCCATTAATTGAAAAGCTTTCTAAAACCACAAGTTACAGCACTATAGATTTAAGTGAAGCTACACAGCTTTCAAGTAATATTTGTCACTAGGAAAACATGTGAAATATAACTGCTTTTATTAAGCTTGATTTTTAAAATTTTTTTCCTTAAGACTTGCATTTATCTTTACATAAAATCAAAGATCCCTAGTTTGATGAAAGTTCAAGAAAAAATTTTCCAAAGTGAGCAATGGTTTTTGCTCCAAATGGCGGGGTGATTTTTCTTCCTTAAGTGTCATCTTTGCTCTTAATTTCTGAAGTAGATTTTCTCTGAGTGATTCTTTAAAGGGGGCAAAGTAATGCTTACATCTTCTTTTGAGTTGCCAGGAGACCATGGGGTTTTCTGGTGTGAAGTGCCACCTGGTACATCCTAAATTCTGTGAAGAAGAGAACAAGCTGGGCTAAGTGAACAAAAAGTGCCATATCCTTAATTATCACAAAATGATACCTAATTACCTTCATGCCAGCTTTAACGTAACACTGAACATAGCTAGGATGCTGTTTGATTTTAAAGTGAGTTACATAAGCTAACCTTTCAGAACTGGAACAACTTTTTACCAATTTTTTCAACTTCCATTTTATAGGTCTCCTTTGGGGATATGAGTTATCACTTGGGCCACTGATAGATCTGATGCTTTCCTAGGCTTGTTATTATTAAAAAGAATAGCTTTTGATTTAACATTGAAATTATAGGAGCAATTATTTCACTGTGAGTGTGCTTAAACTTGCTTTTGGTAATTCAAAATATAAAAAATAATAGACATTTATTGTCATCAAAATGGAAACTGCAGCAATTATGTCATAACAGGCTGAATCTATGAACTTTGCATGATCTCTAGTTAGGTGAAACTACAATAGTTCCATAAACCCAGAAAAACCACCCTAGCAAGGATTATAAAGTTTTCTTACTATAAAACTCTAGCTTGAATGGTCTTCAGGATTTTGTAGCAAAAGATTTAAGACAAGAAATTTAGTTTTAAGTTTCAGTAATGAGATAGCATCAATCAAAAAATCAAGTTTTTTTTAGTTCTTACTATATTCTACTCATTTATTCAACCATTATGATTGAGTGCTTTCTATATGCCCCACTGTCTATAGCTTAAAATAAGAGAATAATTTCAATTGTTATTTTTCAGATTTGGTATTGTCATGGCAGAAAATTGAATAAACTAATTTTTATTTTTAAAATGTCTAATGTTATTTATTTCTAATGTAACTGTTCCCATAATAGCCATAGTTGATCATTACATTTATTTATAATTTCCACTTTTGTAATACAATTGTCTGCTTTTGTACTCTCTAAAGCAAAAAGAGAAGGGCCTTTGGTCTAGCATTAATTTAATATGCCAAAGATGGTTAGGGCAAAGAATAATTCAGTATAACCTGTCAAACACACTAGTTGCCAATTAACTTCAAATCATTTAAACTTCTAGATGTCAGCCAGGAAACTTCAAATCATTTAAATTACTTTTTCTAGCTGCCAGCAAGGAACAGAGAAAAGACGATGAAAATGGAGATGTGGAAAGGAGAAATTAGAGCTACAAAAGGAAAGTAAATAAGGAGGGATAGGGAAAGATAATTGCTTGTCTGATTTTAAGGCCCATTTTCCTGAGTGCAGAAATGTTTCAATATGATTAATGAAGTCGCTCTGAAAGAGAAAAATGTTATCTCTCTTGATAGCAATATCCCTTGATATTCACTTCAATAACTTAAAGATAGCTTAGTGTGTGAAGCAGCACATTTTCCCATTAGCATATTATGTGAAGAATCAGTAAAACTGGGTGGTGCCTGTGGCTCAAGGAGTAGGGCACCGGACCCATATTCCAGAGGTGGCAGGTTCAAACCTGGCCCCAGCCAAAAACTGCAAAAAAAAAAAAAAAAAAAAAATCAGTAAAATTAAATGAAGAATGAGAGAAGATTTGAGCTTGAAGAGATCTGGGATGATGTCAGAGAGGGCCAGGAAAACAGTGGTCTGAAGCAAACAGCAAACCTTGGAGAGAAGAGGAAGATAGATCGCATAAAGCATCATTTGTCATAAATACGGATGATGACTATGTAACTTATGTAACCCGTGAGACCGGGACGCCACATCAATCAGGAAGTGGACAGCTGGGAGGAAAAAGTACTAGATTAGGAAATGGGAAAGCTAGGGTTTTACTTTGTCTATATCTTCTTAGTGGGGCTCAAATCTCTTTGTTTCCATTGTTATCATTAAATTTCCTGTGATACATATTGTGATATAATAGAAATACATATTTGGTCTTTGTTCCTGGCTCCTGGCAAAGAACTTCTAAAACCCTGGGAATTTCTTAAGTGCTAGGGGTGAGAGAAACATCTTGTGTTATTCATAATAAACTCCTTGGAACATACCTGAGTTTGGTTCTCCACAATAACCCTCTTCCTCTTTCACTTATAATTAAAATTTTGTATTTTTTTTTTCAGTTTTTGACCAGGGCTGGGTTTGAACCCACCACTTCTGGTATATGGGGCCAGTGCTCTGCTCCTTTCAGCTATAGGCACTGCCCAAGATTTTGTATTTTTTTTTTAACTTAAAATAATGCTTATATTATATATAAAATGTTTAATATAATGCTTAATTTTTGCAACCATTTCCCTTTACCATCACAGCAGTGTATATAAACTTTAGAAAAAATTTATTTTCCCTACAAGTCTGTCTCCAACAATTGAATGGCTTTAGGTAAAAATACAATACTGATTTTAAGGGAGGAGGAAAGAAGAATTCATTTCTCAATTCCAACATTATTTTTCTCCATAATATTGAACAATTTTCTGGAATGCGTTTTCTTACATTGTCTGTTTGATGACAAAGATTAAATTCTAAAAGGCAATCTGATGTTTGAAATAAGCCCACAAAATTGAGTTTTAGAAAGATCAGTAGAAAGAAAGATCAGATATTTTATAAGGCATACCAGATTTAGAATTATGCATAACAATTTTTTATTGCATAAAAAGAAAGGTATAAATATACCCCCAAACCCATCATTTTTCCTACTCTCTAACGTAACATTTTATTTCCCTGAATTCTTTTCAGTTTTTGAAAAGATTTGACATTGCTAGTCAAATCAAACTTCCTTAAATTAGGACCATTTTCTGATACTTTTTTATACTTATAAAAATACATGTGTGAATTTTTTGAGGCTTAATTCTTAGGCCCACCCATTTTGTGGAACCTTTCTGTTGGGAAAACCATTTTAGATGATGCCAAGACAGACCACTTTATACAGAAATTTCATTAAGTACTAGATAACAAGATGAGAGAGTATTAATACATTTAATACTTTCTTGACATTATTTGCTAAGTCCTTAAGATCTAGAATCACAGAGCTCTTTTTTTCAGTTAAAATTGAGCTTTTCTAAAATTCAATTATTTTAAGAGATTAGACAATGGAGGCAATTTATTCGCAGCAGAACCAGAAGTAGAACTCAATTTTTATTCCACACAGTGCTGATATTTCTGATACAAGTCACATTTCTTCAAAATAAACTCTGAAAATTAAAACAGAAGCGTTGAAACTTAGTTGAACTTACCAGCTTTCTCTGATTAACACCCCATGAGAAACATACAGTTAATGACAAGTTCCCCAACAATGGGGAGCTGTTACAGAATAATGGAAGAAAAAATGAGCAGAATGAACAAATCCTACAGGAGGGGACCCAGGAGGAGGCCGAAGACAGAAGAAGGAAGACAACCAGAATAAAAGGAAAGGAAAGAAGTGCCCTCTAGCAGCTTGAGAAAAATAAGATGATGTGTTTCTCCAATTCTGTCTTGTCTCTAACACGTGAGACCTTGTGTTTATATGTGAAAATAGTCTGACCCTAATTTGCCTCAATATTAGAGAGGCTCAGATTCTTGCTTACAGGACCTCCTGTATAATGGATTCCTTCTGTAGACCTTCCTCACAGAGGAGTGTGTGATGGTCGCTGTCGAATCTGTAGTGCACGGTTCAACCCTAATGCTGCCAGATGTAAGTCTCTGTGCCTCTGTGCCCTCATGTCTATTTACTTAGGGCCATGTAGGCTCTGAACCACTCTAGTTTCTAAGAATTGGTTGTCAGCAGAGATTTTATCAATGTACACGTATATTCTTGGACTCGACATCATGTCACATTGATAGCCTGGCATCGCATATGATCTTGATTCTGACAATGGAGTACTAATTTGATAGTAAGAACCAATCTCCACCTCTACCCTGGTTCTGGTTTTCTTGGCTCATTTCATGGCTCAAGCCCCTCACACATAACCCATTAATATCCCTGTTCTCAAGAAGCAAGGCCTATGATTGTGCCAGCCCCAGTGTTTGGCTATAGGCTCAGGACTCTGGTGACAACAACAATTGGCCCTTCCCTGATGGAATATCTGAATAGCTTCTGTTCCTGATATTCCTTTGGCCACATCTGTTAGGTCACCACATTCCTCATAGAGCTCAACTCAGCTCAGTTGGTATCTGTAGCATCTGATCACTACAGAGGACACATTTAATTCTAGGTCATAGTCTTTCCCACAATCTACCTTGTACCTCTGTTAACCTGGCTCTTGCATGGTCAATAGCAAATATAGTCAATGGAATTACATACAGTTCCCAAGTATTTGCAAGATCAGGTACTTCATCATTCTTCTAGTTTCCCAGTATTGCTTCTGTTGATTGTCATTAATGCTGTTTTGTTCAGTGTGCCAGTACTAGGTCAACACATTTATTCTGATATAATGGAAAGATATTCTGCTCAGATTATCTTTATGAATTGGGAATTCATATATTACCTTGTGACAGGAAGCACAGAATGATGGCTGAGCATATTTGTTACTCAGTCTGCTAACCCAGCATGTGCCGAACTACACTACTCCCATCAGAATAACCGAGCATGTTGCTTTTTGAGTCAGATTCTCCTTGCCTCAAAGACTGTTGTAATCATCTTTGTTTGCCAAAAATTAACTCTTTGGGGCAATTAAGGAGTTTGGCAGTGCTTAGCAAACTCTTTCACCAACTGAAAAAAAAATGTTTTCTTACACCAATAATATTCAGACAGGAATCTCAGTAAAATATAAGCAAGAAGTTGAGCTTTACGGATTCCTGATAAGGGCCACGGTATGGAAATTTTAGTTTTGAAGAAAAGGTAGCTAAAAATAAACCTGAATATAATCAGGGGAAGCAAAAAAGGAGTTTAGAATTGTCATTTGTTTTTAGTAAGAAAGCCACATCCATTGTTCTTATTTATAATGGGCTGAAATGGTAAAGATAGCTAAATCTGCAGAGAAACATTTCCCAGAAATAACAAGGATGTTAATCTGAACACAAGATTATTTTGATGTAGTATCCTAGAATTGAGAGCTGATGTATAACGGGGGTTATTAGAAAGATTTTGAATTCCCAACAGAAATCAGACTGCATATCCCAAATAGTCTCTCTTTTCTTGAGCAGTAAACATATTTCTCAGAAGGAATTTGATTCATTAGAACTTCAGCATGCCTGATACAGAAGAATAAAGTCAACACGACTTCATCTGCCCCTGAGGGACTGTAAATGAATGGTGTTGAATTGTGCATGTTGTGTCAATGTTATTCTAGAAATGTCAAAACGAAGCTTGTTGCAAAATCTAATGCCAGGTCAAAACTGACAGATGGCTTTCTATTGTTTACAACTAATGTAACTCTTTATTTTGTTTTAGAAATCATTTAAAATAAGGATTACTTGAACTTACCCATAATATTGAATTTAGGCAGGGAAATTCTAACAGCCCTAGAAGTCAGAAGTCATGATAGCTAACATGTATTAAGGGCTAACTTTATGTCAGTTACTCTTTTAAGTGCCTGTAAGTATCAACTCATTTTAATCTTGCCACATTCCTATGAAGCAGAAATTATTTTTATTATTATCCCTCATCTCGGGGCAAAGGAACTAGGCCCTAGAGATCCAAAGTACCCCGGGTCACATAGAAGGCAAATTGTAGCGTTAGGATTGGAACTCAGTCATGCTAGCTCGAGAGTCTATATTCTTTATCAGTATGCATTATTATTCCCCCAGCCTGTACCAGAGGGAAGTACAAATCTCAATAGTTATTTGTTCAAAAACAGAATCTGACATAATCATTGTTAATGATGTATGACTATTTAAGAGAAGTATCCTAACTATTAATACATACCATCTATTAATATAATAATATATACTGGCAATTAACTGTATTTAACTATTAAAAAGCTTAAATGAACACTATCACCAAGGTAATAATACTTTCTTTCTTTCATCTTTTCAGCAACCTTGACACAGAAGAACTATGTGGTAAGTTTCTTTAAGACCAAACTCATTTCTTATTTTAGAAGGAGAAAGAATATTATCCAATATATTTCTGTATATCTTAGAATGAATGGTATAGATTAGGAGTTCTGGAATAAAGTAAAAGATAAATCACAAAATATTTATCTTTAACCATGAATTTTGCCCAAGCATGTGTTTCACTCCAGCACGAGTTAGGCCTTGTTAATTTCTTCACAGAAGGAGACTTGTTATCACAACCAGTACATTAGTTTCACATGAGCAATTTCTGCACTAGTTTGAATATATGTTTAAATTGGTGTTTAATACAACTTCATTATTCTCTTCACAATATATTGTGCAAAGCCTTTTGTTACTGTGCAAAGCTGTCTCCTCGAAATGTAAAAATAACTTTGTCTTATACCTGCCTGAGCCATTCTGGAGATTTAAATGTCACTTGCAAAACAAATGATTCAATGGAGAGATAAATCTGTACCAATGGCTGGTTTAATTGCCTTTTCATTTGTTTTCTTAATCTTTGTTAAATCAACTCTTTGGCAAAAATCAAAGATTAGGAATATGGAAAGGTAAAATTCATGACATTTATTATTTTTATGAAAAAATTATGGACAATTATAAAGCTATGCAATTTGAAACAGCTATATTTCTCTCAGTACTAGAAGATATTAAGTTTTATGTTTTAAGATAAATGTTTAAGGTAATACCTTTGTCCAAGTTTGATCTTATTGTCTATGCCTCCCCAAACATTTTTCTTGGCTGGAGGTAGTTTCTCTAGAACTCCTAGCTGAAACTACAAACACTTCCTGAACATCTTCTAATTCTTGCAGTTTTAGAATTGACTAAAACCATCAAAAAAGCCCTTTGATGGCATTGAAAAGTGGTTCATCTTCCATCTCAGCAAAGTGGTAGAGCAACACCAAGGGATGTCATGCCAGACAAAATATCAGAACATAGGGTTTCAAAGCAGTAACTCTGAATGAGTATAATCACCAGCCATGAGCTTTCAGCTTTTCCAATGGGGGCACAAAACTCCAGGCCTCCTGTCCCTGTATAGTGACCATTCCAGGTTCAGGGAGAAAAACCCAGCTGAAAAGCTGGATGTGTTTATGCAGAAGCAATGTACTTAAGTACCAAAGTCAGTCATGTTTTTTTAGTTATAACAGACCAGCAGAGAAAAATAGGGAAAAATCCTTCTATGCTTTTGGACGTACTCCAGTGGTGGCCCCTTCTACATAACTATTATTATGCTGAGTGTCCTGAAGGGCCCATATGGAGCATTGCCACAAGGCTTTAAGATGAATAGCAACCACCAACATGAAGGTCAAGCCATGCACACAATCCCTGCTAGTGACACAGAGAGATGAAGCAGAGAATTGAGATTATCTCGATGGTTTCTACTCATATATCAGGCCAGAGAAATCATTCTGCAAATCATTCAGATAATTTTTTTTTTTTTTTCACTTAACTTTCCCAGGTAGGCACAGTTGATGGAGGGTTTATGATAACAACATTTAGGCAATACAGCAAATAGAGTCGCTATCTGTCATCATTAAGGAATGGTGTATTATCTTCTATCTTCCCATAAAAATACTTACAATTTTAAAGTAGGATAATATCTGTTCTCCTACTTCTCTACAAAAACATAATTAGTTTTTGAATTTGTCTCTCTTCTATAATAAGGGAACTTGATTAGGTACCTATCTTGTATTTCATAAAAAGCTTTGACTATGATTCCCCCCACCCCACAGTTTTTGTGAGGGAACTAGCATATGGGGCTTTACTTCAACATAATTGTTCTGTATTTTTTAAATTCACCGATTATAACTCCAATCATGTGTTATAAGCCTCCTCCTTTCTGTTCCAGAATATGCATTTTAATCTCAGGAGTGCAGTTTCATTTCTCATTATTTTGTGAATATGAAGTAAATATTTAAGTTGGGTTCTAATCAAAGCCAAATGCTTCAGTGCTAGCAAGTGAAATGTGTCGCTTCACGCCCCTACACACTCCCCGTGTGTGGGAGGGGCCCAGATCTTGATTGGCATGAAAAGTAGATTTGATGTGCTCTTTCCTAAAAGCTAATTAGAAGTCGCAGATATCTAAACGTTCATTCTGTTACTCTTACTTAATGCATCAGTTTACTACATATGGACCTAGAATTAAAAATCTATTTAAAATGTTATAAAATTGATTCATAGATAGTATTTTTAAAATTTAACAATACAGAATTACGTAGGAGTATCAGCTGAAATGTCAAGTCTCTCTCTCTCCGTCTCTTCCCCTGATCCTGAGCTCTGCTGTTAACTGCTTGGAACTTTGCCTTCTAGACATTTTTATGCATATATTGACATTGATATGTATATATAGAGAGAGCTAGCTAGATAGATATATCTGTGGGGTTTTCTAAATAGTTGCGAGTATATGGTCAGTGCAACTGCATATTGTTCTACCTCATTTTATTAAAAAGGCGGCATATATAATGTCCCATTTACCTTAATTTTTTCAATGAAGTCTTAAATGTGTTTTTAGGTTGTTTCCAACTTTTCCCTGGGACAAACAGCATCAAAGTAAATATTCTCATATATATATTTTATTATATATATGAGAATATTTTAAATATTCTCATATATATTCTCTGCACTCTTATTCAAATAGTCCTGTATGGTACATTCCTAAAAGTGTAATTCTTCGGTCAAGATTTTTTTTCCCCAACACCCCCACCAGCAGTATATAAGAGTGCCAATATTATTCATTCTTTGCATGTAACAGTGAAGGCTTTCCTAAATGAAACTTTTGGCCGTATCTTATCACTCTCAGTCAATATGTGACTCAATTTTAATTAGGCAATTATGTTTGAACACTAGCACTAAAGCTTAGGTTTTGTAATTCTGCCATAGTTAACTTTGATTCAAAGTGATCAGGAGCATAATTATTACCTTCCTGACCTTATCTGGTTTGACTGTTTTCATAACCTTACTCATTTTTACTGAACTGTTTTGCAAATCTTGAACTTGGTAGGTAAGAATTTTGAGATATTTATAGATGGTTGAAGCATAATTCTAATGAAAGTTCATGTAGCAAGGGTATTTGATCTAAAAGCATATTTGTAAGAAAGCTTTGTGAGCAAAGTTGAATATATTTAATAGCGTAGTTTCTCATCTAGTTGGGTTACCAAATATTAAACTACAGTAAAACCTCCACAGTTGACCACCACTCTACACTGACCACCTACATTAGTTCACCTAATTTTCATGTAACCACATGTATTTAGTGGAAGACTGACCTGTATATAATGGCCACCTCTGTAAGTTGTATCTTGACCACTTAAACTATAACACAAATTATTAATTTTCCCTCTGTAACTTGAGCAGTTTAGTCTATGCTATGTGGACTTTGCCCCTTAGTTGTATTCTTTTTTATTTAGTGTAAGCTCTTTTCATGTTTTATTATTAGCATGGGTTGGATTAGGCATGTCCTATTGTTTATCACATGTCACGGAAGATCTTTTCAACAGGGAGGACTGGTCTGAATTAGGTACATCCTACAATTACCAACACATATTACAGTTCACTGAGACCTGTATGACCCAAAGGAAAGAATTTGAAAAGCTGACATTGAAGGAAAAGGTTGATCTTTTATATATTCTGGAAAGTAGCAGACAAAGAAAGATGACAGAATATTTTGATGATAGCAAGACCATGTTTAGCAACATCTAAAAACTTAAACATGAGTTCTTGGGGGAAGATGGTAAGGAAAGTAGAAACCTGCAGCAGAAAAGGAGGAAAACTTTCCCCAGTGAAGTCAATGATGCCATGTTAGGCTCAAATAAATGAGAACAGTTAATGCCTGATTCTCTTGGCCGAAGATTCAAGAAGTTGCTGAAAAATTCGCACAGGAATTCAGAGTGGAAGATTTTCAAGCATCAAGTGGTTGGTTAGAGAAACTTAAACAGCAACATAAGATCTTCCAGAAAGTCTTGTGTGGTAAATCCAATGAAGTTCCAGTAGAAGTTATGGAAGAGCTCAGCAACACATTCCTGGACTTTGGCAAAGGCTTCAACGGTGATGGCATTGGTAATGCTAATGAATGCAGACTCTTTTTCATTAAAGAGTTGAAAAACTCTTTACTTGACAGGAGCCTCACCATGAAGGGTAACAAATGTAAGAGCAGAAAACTTTCCAAAGAATGTTTTACAGTTCTGCTTTACATTTGTTCCACCAGAGAGAAACTAAAGTCCTTGGTCATAGGTAAATCAGCAAATACATACACATTCAAGAACCCGAAGCCTGAAGATCATCCCATCATTTGGAGATTAAACAAATGTGCACGGATGACTGGTGCCCCACTTGAGTGGGTAAGGGGTATTGACAGAGAAAAAGAAACGGTCTGTTCTACTGGCAGTAGACAGCTGTCCTGGCTACCCACAAGTGAATCTCTCACAGATATGACACTGAAATATCCACCTCCATATATGACCTCAAAAATCTAACCTCTTTATCAATGCATCATCAAAACATTTAAAATGCATTACTGAGCTCAGCTCCTGAGGTGGGTCACTACTAAAACACAAATCCGTGGTACGCGGAAGCAACTTCATCCATTGAGTGAGTTACCTCTGGATGCTGTCCTCTAGATCATTCTGCTTGGAATAAAGTTCAGCCAGAAATGATAGAGAAGTGTTTCAAGAAAGTTGGATTTGTCACACCCCAAGAGTGTGATGGTTTGACCCCATCAGACAGTCCATTGCCCATGGCAGAATTCAAAGGAGTAGATTGCAGTGGATGATGAGGTGGCAACCTGTAATGAACCTGACCCAGAAGCAATTTTTTAAGCAATATTGACTGAATACAGACGAGTGTAAAAGTGTTTGAAGCAGGTGATGAAGTGAAAGAAGTGAGTGAGGATGACACAGAAATTACAGAGACCCCAGAGGAAGAGGATGTCAGGCATTTTATAATGCAGTTAAAGTCATTTACTGTGGAAAAATGC
Organism: Galagoides demidoff; assembly: GCA_963574575.1. Lineage (NCBI taxonomy): Eukaryota > Metazoa > Chordata > Mammalia > Primates > Galagidae > Galagoides > Galagoides demidoff. The sequence continues at coordinate 26,257 of CAUYQV010171720.1, read as the reverse complement.
CCGGGTGTGCTGAGTGGAGTAGCCAGCACCGAGAGTGCTTTCTCCACTTACGTTTGTAATAAAAATAAGAAACAACCCAAGACTGATTTCTTTTTCAGTAAGAAAGATTAAACTATGAGAAATCAGTAAATGTGTTGATTTTGAATGATACTGCATATATGAAATTTACTGTGTTTTGATTAGGTATGATTTTGTAAGACATTAATAAAAGCTATACTAGAAAGCAAAGTCTAGGTACATATCAGTATAGTAGGCCTAATTCCTTATGTGGACTATCTCTGTATGTTGACCTATTAGTTGCAGTCCCATGGATGGTCAACTTACAGAGGTACTGCTGTATTTTATAAGTTATGTGAAGTCTGTAAACACAATGGATAAAAATTGAGAGTACAAGAAAGTCCTCAAATAAAGGCTTATTAGCTTCACACCCAGGTTTCTTTTAGCGGTTGTACCTTGGGCACTCTGGCCAGCTGGCGTGCCTGTGCAGTACAGAGAGACCTGGGCCAGCACGTCTGAGTGCTAGAAAATCAGTAACCTCTATGCCCTCTTCCAGGCTCGTAGAGCAATGGATACCTGACTCATGTCACTCAGTGATTGAATTGAAAACAGTTTGAGTGACACTGATGGGTACCCCCTCAAAATAACCCATATTTCTAGATTTCTAACTTAGCCCTTTATTCATAAGATTGGGTGTAACACTTTTTTTCATCTCAGTTATTTTCTTTCCTATCTGGTCTGTTGCTTGAGACATTTGGATAAAGTTCATTCTGAGAGACTCATGTAAACTCATTAGAATTTTTTATCAGACGAGTTCCCAAGGAGACTTTTGTGGCATCTCTGAGTCCTCTGGTTCTGATTTAGAATTCTTAGGCCAGATCTGAAAATATAAAAACTTGGAGGATTTAGGTGAAGAATATAAAAATAAAAGAAAATAATTTTGATGATAGAACACCACTGATTAAGTACAATAGGGAAGAAAGAAACTAACATATCATTAGCATTTTATTAAATAAGACATTACCTTGCATGTCCATGAGAAAATAATTTGCTTTTTGACAGATAACTTTAATACGTAGTACTTTCATTATAGCCAATATCTAGACTCTTTACTTTTCAAAGATTCTTCACTTAAACTGATGAAGATTAGTTCTCACATATTTCCATAAGTATAATACATCTCTGTTTTGCTCAAGTCCGTGGAACCCACATGTGGGTTTCAATAAAAGTAGATCTCTTTTCTAGGGAGTTACTTTAGTTACCACAAGACAAGCATTGCAAGGAACTAATACTTGTTCTGAATTGTTCCTTCTATCAAATGGTGCGATTTAAGGATAAAACACATTTTTCCAACTCACACTGGCATTGTGATTCCAATGAGACATGTGACTCACAATAACAGGAATAAAATATGAGTCTAAGCTCAGCCACTTGGCACATCACTGGCCTTGTCACATGTTGGGGCATGTAGATACGCTGCTGAAATGATAGATTTCCATCCTCCTTTCACTTTATAATTATGGCATGGCCCATGGTCCTTATTCTGTGATGAAATCACTCCAGGAAATTGATTCTTCCCTTGCCTCTGCTGACAGTCTCACCAACATTCCCATATCATGGTACATCCAGGGTAAACTTTCTATAGGCAAATTTTAGGATGTCACTGTTTGGTGGCTTCCCACTGGCAAAAGTGGTGTCACATTTAATAATTATCATAATCTCCCAGGAAACGCAAAGATTCTGACTTAGTAGATGAGACCTCAATAATCTTTATTTTTAACAAGTATGCTGTGCAGTGCTTCTCAAGTTTAAATGTCTCTATAAATCACCTGAGGATCTTATTAAAATGCAGGTTGTGATTCGGCAGACCTGAGTTGGGCCTGAGATGGTCTAACCACTTCCCACGTGAAGCTGATACCGCTGCTCCACAAACCACACTGCGAATAGAGAGGCACTAGAGGATTTTGATGCAGATGGTCAGAAACATGACCTAGACTTGAGAATGAAAGTTAGTGCACCTGGCAAGAAATGTTTCTAATCCATACAGCTTCCTCCTTCACCAATGATTTTTTGCATTTTACTTCCTTGCTGCCTCCCATCCTCAAATATTTTTCTGTGCTGTCCTTTATGTCCTAACAGTGCTAAACTACACAAATTCCTACAGACATGGTAAGTTACCACTCATTTCCATGCCTTCCCTCTGATGGTCCAGTAGGTTAACTAGTTATCTGTTAACTGAACAGCTTGTGAGTCTCCTCGGTGAAATTCTCTCTGACTCACGCAGGCAGACTTGGGTGTTCTTTGACCTGTATTTGTATAGCACCTTGTACTCAGGCTTTCGAACTGTTGTCTTAAACAATGATCACATGTACTACAGTTGCGTGTTGGAATGTTTATCTTCCACACCTGCTTACAGATGGAGGCTTTGTGTTTATATTCCAAGCTCTGACTGTAGCAGCTGGCACATAAAAGGCACTAAATAAATGTACGACAGTTCATGGAATGAGTAAAATTTAAATGAACGCACAGCACCATGTAGAGGGAAATTACTTCCTTTTATTGATGTTAGCTGTCTCTGGCTCTCCCGTCCAACTTCCCCCTTTCAATGTATTTGAGTGCACTTGCCTTGACTACCTGACACACAAGTCTTAATGAGTAAATTATAAAAGCTATGGTGACATTGAGCTGCACTACCTCAAAATAACCCATACACTTGGATTTCCAACTTACGTTCCTCTCCAGGGCTTGGTTAATTCTCTTTTCTCACTTATCTTCTTTGCTATCTAGTGATTGTTTCCCTCTTTAAGAAGAAAGAAGTGCAGGTGTACGTCCCACTGAGAGGAGAAAAAGACGGTTTAAAGTTTCTCTAGGAACTTTTACTAATGAAGCCAAATGTCTCGTTTATGAATGAAGTTTTTATTTTAAGGGGTGGCTTTACCTCTTGGTTTTGTTTGTTTGATTAATTTTTTAGCACCAAATTTCTTTTATTTTTACCTCATATGTTTCTGTCTACTTGCATTTTAAGCCCCGTTACCATCCTTCTTGAGACTTTGTGTATACTACATATAGGTTTTAAAATAAAATAAATAAACTTCACTTTTTAGAATTTGTCACTACACTTTTTGCTTGTCTTAGTATGAACTTGACTATGATATTGTTTTCATGATGTATGAATATTCTATAGCCACTTTGCTGGCTGTTTTCACGGGGACTTTATTTATTACAAAAAGTTGTACAGAAAAGGTCAGAAATCTCTGTCAACCGATATCAGAAAGTCAACGTCGTAACCAAGAATTACAATGTTATTTTGAAGGAGGTATTTAAGGAGTATCTACTTTCTATTTATCTTCCAAATAATTCTTCCTGAGGAATCTTTATAAGAGATGATTTATACCATGCTGTTGCGAAGGGATGCATTTTGCTTTGTTAAAAATCTGTCATTTGTTTTTAATCAGTGTGCACACAGACTATATTTTGACAACCATGATGCGGAATTGCTTTATTGCTCACCAGTGTTTTCTTCCTTCCACGAGAATTCTGCACATTGACTAATCAGTCAGTCAGTGGTACTTTCCATCTGTTATCAATATCAATGTCAACAAATAAGTCCATCTGGAGTATGAAATAAATAATCCAGGCAGTTTCCATCAAACACACTACAGTGTTGCATAGTGATCTCAAGTGACTTACATGTGATTATATTTCTCATTTCCATTTAATTCTGCAAGTATGTATGGCACACTGAGGAAAGATGAATTAACTACAGTTCATCCAAAGATGAGTTCTGAGGATTGGGGATGGTGACTGTGGATGTTTTAGTATCTGAAGGTTCTAGGTCTTCTCAATGTCTTAATTTCTGTCAGGCTAGATGGCTCTCATAGATACGGACAGCTTTCTATAAGTAAATATGAGATTTTGCATTTATATCTATTATATTTCAACTTACTAGTTTAGGATCAGTCCATACTCTGTACTTTTCATGTTAATTATGACCTCCTTGTATTATTTATTGCTAGCAACTAAAAAAAGTGCTAGACATGACACTTAACTCTGCCGACGTTATTGAAACAATAGCAGACCATGACTCAGGAGCAGTTCCACAGAAGCTGCTGCAGCATCACCGACTTTTACCCTTGATGAGCTCTTACCTCCCTTAAATGTTTCCTGGAAGAAACAATAAAATGTAACTTCACTTTTTCCTAAAATTAATATGCTAGTGAGATCTATCATAATATGTTGTCAAGAGAGCCTAGTTGGTAGATCGAGTTTCATTTTTATCTTATTTTTGTAAGAAAGCACATTTTTTTGAAGGTAATGGTAACTCTCCAGGTGGTTTTTTCTTTTTTCTTTTTTAAATAAAATGAGCAGATTGACACCTTAGTCTCATTTGAAAACTTTCTAGTTTTCATTTATAGATGGTATTTTGTTTTCATTACTTATGGAATAAATCATCAGTTGATTTTTTTTGTTCATTTTATGATTGCCTAAACTAAAACGTGAGTTTATTTTCTTATTTTTATTTTTCAGAATATTTTTCTCAGCACTTGGGCGAGTATGAGAATGTCCTAGCTGCACTTGAAGACCTAAATCTTTCCATCTTGAAGGCAATGGGCAAAACAAAGAAAGTAAGACAATGTCAATGTTTATTTTCTATAAGAATTTATTCTTAAAAAAAAAGAATTTATTCTTTGAAAAATATTTTTCTTGAGACTTATAGTTTCCTCATGTATTATAAAAACATAGATTCCTTTTTTTATCATTGATAATTTTTTATCATTGGTAATTTACTTGTTTATTTTCTATAAGAATTTGAGAATTTTCTTGAGACTTATAGTTTCCTCATGTATTATAGAAATTTAGATTATTTTTTATCATTGATCATTTTTTATCATTGGTAATTTACTTGTTTATTTTCTATAAGAATTTACTCTTTGAAAAATATTTTTCTTGAGACTTATAGTTTCCTCGTGTATTATAAAAATATAGATTCCTTTTCTATCACTGATAATTTTTTATCATTGGTAATTGACTTTTCTTTAGTTATTTTTATTTCCAATTAATATGAGGGTATGGACAATGAGGCCACATTCTTGCGTTTGTAAGGCAAAGTCTAAGCTGTAGCTTATGCCCCTCACACAGGAAATGTGCCATATACCCACATGTTGTTCCCACTGAGAAGGAACCCATTGACCCTGCTCCTGGGATTCTGTTCAGTTTTTCTCTCATGTGAGCACATTGTTGTCAATCTACGAGTTTCAGATTAGTATTGAGCACATGTGATGCCTGTCCTTCCATTCTTGTGATACTTTACTCAGGAGAGTGTTCTCCAAATCCATCCAAGTGGTAACAACGAATACAAAATTTCCATTTTTTTATGGCTGAATAGTATTCCATGTTGTACACATGTTCACCCATTCATGTGACAAAGACCATTTGGGTTATTTCCCTATCTTTGCAATTGTAAATGGGGCTTCTATGAACATTCAAGTGTGTATATCCTTATAGTAAAATGATTATTTTTCTTTTGGCTAAGTACTTAATAATGAGATTGCAAGATCATACAGAAAGTTCACTTATAGGTCTTTGAAGATTCTCCATACTTCTTTCCATAAAATCTGTACTAGTTTACAGTCTCACTAACAGTGATGGAGTATTCTCTTCTCTCTGAACCCATACCAGCATCTGTTATTTTGAGACCTCATGATGTAGGCCCTTCTCACTGGTGTTAGGTGATATCTCAAAATGGTTTTGATCTGCATTTCTCTAATAATTAGAGACAATGGGCATTTTTTATAAGTCTGGTCGTTATTTGTCCTTATGAGAAAAGATTCTGTTAAGGTCTTTTGCTTAGATTGTAATAGGGTTGTTTGCTCTTTTCTTGTTGATTTTGCTAAACTCTTTGTAGATTCCAGTTATTAGCTCTTAGTTGAATTCATAGCATGCAGCTGCCATCTCCCATTTTGAAGGCTGTCTATTTGCTTTGTTGATTGAGTCCTTCACTCAGCAGAAATTTATTAACTTGATCAGGTTCCAAATATTTATTTTTGTTGTTGCTGCAATTGCCTCTTGGAGTCTTCATACACTCTTACCTAAGACTGATGTCTTTAAAAGTCCTTCCCTCACTTTCTTCTAGATGTTTTATAGTTTTATGGACCTGCACCTCTTGCCACTTAAGAAAATTAACTCACAATGGATAAAAGATTTAAGCCTAAGATACTTTTCTTTATATTAAGTGAGCCATTTTGTTCAATTAGAATATAGTTATAAATACTACGTGCTAGAGACTGTGCTTGTGCTGAGGACACAAAGATGCAAAGGGCTACTCAAATAGCTCTTCATCTGGTGGGGATACAAGTATGTGACCACAGCACAATACAGACAAGCACAAATGAGACACCTAATTCATGCTGGAGAAGATGACACTTGAGCACTCAGAGATAAAGGAAGTCTGTATAGCTAGACAAAGGAGAACAAAACACAGGGAACAGCATGTGCAAAGGCTCCGTGCCAGGAGGTCAGGGACACTTAGGAAAAGAAGATGGAAAATAAAGATAAGGTACAGAAACTAAAGAGCGGCATGACGTAAGATGAAACAGAGTGGTAGGGAGGAGCCACACCTTTCACTATACTGTCAGCAAAGCTAAGAGTTTGGCCCAGTATCTTAAATGCAAATAAATTAGCATATATTTTAGGCAGAGATAAGAAACTCATGTAGTCTTTCAGAAATACCACATATAAGAATTAGCTTGGGACTGGGGTTAAGAATGCAGGGGGATGAGTGAGGAACTAAGTTCACTTGCTTAGGCAAGAGATGTTGGTAGTGGAGATATTGGCAGAAGACATGGAGAAAAGCAAATGAACTGTACATATATTTGAAATTATGTCAATGGAACTTGAAGAAGGATCGACTATAGAAATGAGAGAAGAATGTGCCCAGGATGAATTGGTTTTTAGCTTAGGTACCTGGGTAGTGAGACTCACTGCCTAGACAGAGAACACTGAAGAAGGGCAGGGTTTGAGGAGGTAAGTTCCTAAGTTCTCATTTTAGGCATGTTGAATCTTATCTGCCTTTGAGATATAGAAGGAAAGTCAAGTAAACCATCAGATTCAGAAATCTAGATCTTAGAGATGAGGTCTAGACTGGACTATAAATTTATCAATTGCCAACACTTAAGCCAAGAGCTTGACTGGCATAATCTAGAGAGAGAATAAATAGTAAAAAAAGGAAAGGACTTCCCACTGTGCCATAATAAGCTCCTACTTTTGATGGTGGGTGGAGGAGAAAGAGCCACTCAGTGAGTCTGAATAGTAGTGGGCAGGGAGAGAGGAGGGACGTCGAGAGAGTGTGGTGTCTAAGTTGAAGAGAGATAGGGAGAGGTCAATAGTGTTGGTTGCTATGTAGAGAATAAGAGAGATAAATGTTAAATTTTCCATTATCAGGAAAGAGGATTGCTCGAGCCTAAGAGTTTGAGGTTGCTATGAGCTGTGAAGCCATGACACTCCATTAGGGGCAAGAAAGTGAGACTGTAACAAACAAACAAACAACAACAACAACAACAACAACAACAAAAAAGCAAAAGAAAAAAAAGAAAAAGAAAAAAATTTCCATTGTCAATGAATCAAAACAGTCTTTTCAGTGTGACAAGAAATAAATTTTAAAGCCGATATAGAATTTCTGGATAAAAACAACAGATTTTCTATATCCATTGAATTCTGCCTGCTCCCAAAGCCTCAGGAAAAGAGCTGAAATGAGATTTTTTTAAATGGGGAAGCTGATAGCAACAAAATTGAGAAACTGAATAGCAGATGGCCAAGTGACAGATGATGGAAAACTTAAGACATTTAACCATTTGACATACAGTGTAAAAAGCATAAAGCTACATAGAAACAAAGGCTCAAGAATGGTGGCACTAGTTGCCTTGGGAAGAGCAGGGGAATGCCTGATGTCCTATTGGAAATCGGTCTCTGAAGCAGTTAGATTCCCAGATGCCCTGCTCTGCTCTACTCAGCTGAGCAACCGCCTCTTTGACAACTCAAGTCAAAAACATAGATTTCATTCTAAAAGGGTAAAAGAGAAGTTCTGCCCCCTGGGAATAGTTCAGCCACCATTGAGGGATTAAGTAAAAATTTACATAGTAAATGAAAAGACCTCCATCTTTCTTCCTTTATTTAACTTAGGGAGCTTTGGCAAAGAGGCTTATGTCCTCCAGGCACATAGACAGAGGGATGTGTGAGAAATTTAAACAATAGCAGAAAGAAAAGACAGAAAGATTCTTCACTCTTAGAGCTTAGCCAGACTTCTCTCCTCTCTGGGACTACTAATCAGCTTGTTCCTAGCCCAGCCACCTGTAAGTATGCGCAGTCGGTTGCTAAGTCAGCAAACTTCTTATAGGAAAAGCAGAGACGAAAACAACAAACAAGGAGGAAGGAAAGAAAACCCAAAGGGAGTGGGTGAAGGAAAGAGTTAACAAAAGAGATTTATGCAGGAAGATAAAAACTTTGAAAATATCCTTAACCTCCTTGGAGAGATAATAGAAGATATCGCATCATGAAGCCAGAATAGGATGACAAACAGTGGACAACCAGAGAACAAGAAAGAGCTCTTGGAAACCAAAACAAGAGAACAGAAATAAAAATGCAACAGAATCTTTAAAAATAAAGTTTAGAAAGTCTTCCCAAAAAGTAAAGCAACACAGAAAATAAAAGAAAATTGGAGCATTGCCTAGGATGTCCTATATCCAAATGACAAATTCCAGAAAGAGAGAACAGAAAAAAGAGGAATCCAATTATGTTTTCTCTTGACCTCTTCAAGAATATTTGGAAATTGCATCAAAACTTCATTTCTTAGTAACTTCTCTCTAGAAATGTTCATTTTTAAAAATCTCTGCTTATTGTGGCTGGATTCTTCTTCTTCTGTAGATCTCATCTTAAACACCATAGCCTCAGAAAGGTCTTCTCTGACCACCCTATCTTAAAAAACGTCTAGGCGGCCCGGTGGCTCATGCCTGTAATCCTAGCACTCTGAGAGGCCAAAGCGGGTGGATTGCCTGAGCTCAGGAGTTCAAGACCAGCCTGAGCCAGAGCAAAACCTTGCCTCTAAAAAAATTGCTAGGTGTTGTGACAGGTGCCTGTAGTCCCAGCTACTTGGAAGGCTGAGGCAAGAGAATTGCTTAAGCCTAAGAGTTTGAGGTTGCTGTGAGCTGTGATGCCATGGCACTCACCGAGGGCAACAGAGTAAGAATCTATCTCAAAAAAAAAAAAAAAAAGTCTAAAAATAGTTCTCTGTTAAAGCATCTTGTTTGTTCCTTGCCGGCAATCATCAGAATGAGTAACTATATAAATCTCTTTTCTCACCAAATGTACGCTGAACCTAGCACAGGACCTGAAAATTAAAATGTACTAAAGCGAGACCCCTCTTTACTAAAAATAGAAAAAGTAGCCAGGAGCTGTGGCTGGCGCCTATAGTTCTAGCTACTCAGGACACTGAGTGAAGAGGATTACTCAAATCCAGGAGTTTGAGGTTGCTGTGAGCTATGTTGCCACAGCCCTCTACCCAGGGTAACAGAGTGAGACTCTGTCTTTAAAAAAAAAAAAAGTACTAAAAAATGTATCGATGGAGTAATAAATTAATTGATTAAATAAGCGTTTATACAGATCTAAAAGCTAAATACTTTTGCTCCTAAAAGAAAAAAAAATGCTCCAAAGTTCATTTAAGAAGCTTTCAGTTTTCCTCGGATAGGAAGAAAAAGCCAACATACAATCTTCCTTATTTTCAAACACTGTGCACTAAAATCATGTCCTTTACCCTGTGTTAATATAATGAGGCTCTGTAGGATTGAAATTGAGGTCAACCTGTTATTTTGGTTTCTTCAATTACAAAATCTTTTTCTTGGCACTGACCCTTCGAAATTGTATTTGATTTATATTATACTACTTAATAAAAAAAAATCTCAGATTTAAAATAAAAAAGGGGAAAAAGAGAAGAAAAAAATGGTCAAAACTAAAATTAGAAAAGGTCCCTTTGTATGACAGCTCAAAGATGAGTGAAATGCGGGGTTCTGACGTTTCTCAACCCACCATTGAGCTGACAGCTTCTCCATACTAACACAAGGAATGCTTCTGAATGACAAATCCAGTATTTTTTCATGTGTGTGCGAATCTCTCTATATTTTTACCCAGATGAAAAGTTCTGTCTCAGTAGGGAGAGCTGATTGTTCTAGGCTTTTATGAAAAATGAAACACAAGCCATTCGTGATCTGTCTTGACTGGCAGCGCCTCCGTTTGCTGTGTCAGAGAATGGATCAAATGGGCTTTAGCTTCTTCACTTAAACTCTAGGAGGTGACTCGGGACGGATACAGTCTGTCATTATTTTCCTTTCCTCCTCTTTCTCCCCTCACCCCAGCTTTTTGACAGATCCTCAAGAGTCACATGGATTACTTTGCTTGTTTTTCTGGAGCAAGACACCACAGGTAGAATTCCAAATAGCCATTTGAAAATCTCAAAGGTAGCTCTGCCCAGAACCCTTGGTCTGACTTTGAAATTTTACACACAAAAAAAATTAGGCTTGTCTTTTGTTTTTCTTCTTTCTACAGGATAAGTGTAAGCTAACTTCCATCTTCCATCCAGTATGGAAAGGGCTTGTAATATGAAAGCAAATGTATAATTCTGATGCTACAGCTAAAATTTGTTATGTACTATGAATGGGAGTCTTTTTTACTGGTAAGGCTTAAAAGGAGATAGATTATCATAAGCTAAAGTGAAGAATGATGTTCTTAAAATATTTAGGCTTTGATAGCTACCTGAGTACACTGCTAAAATTTTCCAAATCAAAATGAATATATGTGTTACATATGTCTTTTTCTTCTAAAAGTTATTTGTCAGATGAAGACTCCTATAGTATATGTTCAATAACTTTAACAAAAAAATAGACTTGGCACTGCTGGGCCTCCATCTCTCCCTTACCTTTCCATCTGTTTTGGAGGTCTGTGTTGTTTCTTTATCATCTTTCGATTCCTTCTCCTCAACTTTTCATCTTTCCTCAATCTCTAGTTCCTCATATTTGGTGTCTGGGCCTCCCAGGGCTCTGTGACTCCTTTCACTAGTTAACGATCACAATTTTTTCATTTATGAGTCTTACTGTAAAAAAGAAAATGAAATAACATTAACTCATAGAATTTCTATTTGGGGAAAATATAATTAATTACTATATATATTTATGTAGAATTTATTATTAAAATCTTCTCCTGCTTCAGGCAAAATATCGGAGTTGCAATGATCCCCTGCATAGAATAGTGAAAAAGCCTCTTAGCCTTGTATGGGTGAACATTTTCAGCCTTCACTGTAGTTTCACTATAATTCTGCAAGTATTCATTAAAAATAAAATGACAAAATTATTCTTGGGCTTCAGAGAAACCATAGGGAACATTCACCAACAGCTCATTTGACATCTCATTTTTTTTTCTTGGAATGATTTGTCTATATGAATGCACATGGGGAAGGGGAGGGAGACACTAGGAGCTTGGAAACGAGACAAGTAGCTTGAGGGTACAAGCTGGGTGCAATGTGCCCTGAGTCGAGTCTAAGCCTTAGACTCCTCCTTGCAATCTTGGCCAGACTTCTGCCCAGTGCCTGGCAAAAGGGAACTGCCAGGCCCCTAGAAAGGTTGCTTGATTAAGTCATCAGGTCTTCTCATAAAAGATCCAAGTTCTGCTGAAGGACTCTGTCATACATGCTGACTCCGAGAGTAAGGAATCCTGGACAGAGAACCCATCACCTCTGACTGGGCCAGGTAGGGACAGACCTTAGCTGAGACAGCTAACTCTTCTCATTCACATGCGTGTGACTTTGGGGATAATTTAAAGGTGAGAAGAGGCCACTTTGAGGTTACTCAGAGGACCCCACAGTGGGTATGGGTAATCAGTTCAGGCAAAGATCATCAAGGTGGTGGCCAAGATGGCTACCCTAGGAGGATAGAAGACAGAAGCTCGCAGTGGATTACGGCAGGCTAAGCACTTGGATTGGCACTGGCCTGGAAACCACACCATTGATTCTTCTTTGCCATTGCTACAGCTCTGCCAAACTCTCGGGGGCTGACCTGAACTTCCTAAACCAAGCTGCCAGACAAAGCCTAATGAATCTTCTGCCCGGCTTCAGAGTGGCTATGTCCAAAAAGAAGATGGGGAATAATAGTAAATGCCAACTAGCATTTAAATAGTGTCTGGCAGTTTTCAGGGTGCTTTAGTATACATTATTTCATTTACTCTTCTTACCATCCTAATGAGGAATGTTAGACAAATGGTAATACACCCATTTCAAAAATGAGGAGGCTGAGTCACAGAGTATTTAGTTGATTTATAGATATCATAAAGATAATGAGATTTAAACCAAATGATTCTCATTCCCGTATTTTTTATTTAAGGTTTGTGTGGTTTCATAATGAATATGTGATTAATATGCAATTCTAACTTGCACATGACATAAAAAATTTCTTGTGTTAAGTAGTCTTTAAAATAATTGAAACCTTCAGATTTTGGCTGTGGATCAGTAAAGGCATGGAGAGTTTCAGTTTTTTCTTTAGAATTATTTTCAGTTTTGCTTTAAACAAATGAACAAGTAGGTGTCTGGAGCTCAGTGCAATATGTGAGGAACATATGAAAGACATTATAGACAGGAGTAGATGGTAATTAAATGCTAAAATAATAATTAAATGCTGAAATCAAAAGAAGGAGGTTAATAAGCAAAGTTCTAGGAAAGAAAATTCATACATTTTTTAATACAGTTCATTCTCATCAGAGAAACAGATGAAACTTTAATACAGTTCATTCTCATCAGATGAAACTTTAATTAGAAAACAAGGGAAGTTGAATGCCATGGCAAACAAGGGATATTTAGCTTTTTACCTAGTGGAAGAGTGAAATGTATCCAAAAGGGAAAGAGCAGTAAATAAAAATATTGGCCCTCTGAGCTCTGGGTGTATAAAGGACCCAAAGCATCCCCATAGGAGTCCAGCTGATTTTTTCTTTTCCAAATAGCTAACTAATTATTCCAGTACTATTTCTTGAACAATCCATTCTTTATTCAGTCACTTAAAATGCCATGTTGGGTATTTGCTAAATGCTTACGACATCCTTAGGTTGGTGTCAGAGCTCTCCGTCTTTTTCCCGTGTTAGATTGTCCTTTCCAATATCATTAGTGATCTTAATTCTCGAATACATAGGTATATTTGAAAATGTGAAAGTGTGAGTATTCTTACTAAAGATTTTTCTCCTTCCGTTTGCCAAGTTTACGTGTTACCATTGTTTTGGTTTTTAAACTTAAGGAAAAAATTTGTTGGAATTTTTACTGGATTTTCACTGAATTTATAAAATAATTTTGAGAGAATTGTCATCTTGGTAATATTAACACTTCCCTTGCAGATGCATACACATTTTTCCATTTATTCAAGCCGCTTTTTATGTCTCATCAAATTTTTCTTGTAATATGTTATATGGATGCATGTTAAGTCAATTCATACATAATTTATATTTTTGTTGCTCTTATAAATGGCCTCCCGCTCCACATCCCTAGCTTTTATATTGGTGGTATATGGGAAAATGATTGATTTGTATACACATTTTTGGTAACTGGATTAGCTTCCATCTTGAGTAGCTGCTCCGTGATGAGCCATTTATCTTCCTTTGCTGATATTACACTGTGAACACTGAGATCCAACTGCCACCATGAGATCCTTATCTATCTTCCAGAGAAATTGCCCAATCTGTGCATAATCTTTAACTTCCTGGCTCATCCCCTCCCATTTTTCTAGTTTGAACTTGGAAATTATACTTTATGCCTATTGTTCCACTTCTACTTCAGTGCCACAAGGCAAAAATAAATTACTACTACATAGTGATATAGAATTTTTTTTGACACAGAGTCTCACTCTGTCACCCTTGGTAGAATGCTGTAGTGTCACAGCTCACAGCAACCTCAAACTCCTGGGATTAAGCGATTCTCTTGCCTCAGCCTCCCGTATGATCCATAACAGAAATTGGACTACAGGAGCCCACCACAAAGCCCGGCTATTTCTGTTGTTGTTGTTGTTGTAGTTGTCATTGCTGTTTAGTTGGCCCTGGCCAGGTTTGAACCTGCCAGCCTGGGCGTATGTGGCCAGTGACCTACCCACTGAGCTACAGTCACCACCAAGATATACAAATTTCGACTCTACCTTTTAGAATCTTACATCTTAGAGGAGCATGATCATTCTCCATAATACTAAATATAGGTTTAAAAAGGTTGTCATGAAATTCTACAAATAAAAACATGTAGAACAGTAGCAGATTTTTAATATATTTTTATCAGAAGCAAAAAGACACTGAACAAATAAGGTATTTAATTAATTGCCAATTCATCAATAGAGACTAGAAATAACCTTCAGAAAAGAGAGAGGCCAGTGCTCATTGAGTAGTTAGAAAAGATTTCAGGGAGGAGGTGAGGCTTCAGTGACCCTCAAAGAATGGGCAAACTTCTAAGAAAGAAAGAAGAAGATTGGAAAAGCCTACAGATAAGGACCCTTCTTTGAACTTTAAGGAGACGGTTTTGCCCTCTTTCCTGTCCAGAAGAGAATGTGGATTACCGGTGGATGGGGTCAGGTCAGGCTGACTGCAGTTTGCAACATTTCACCTTGTTTACTGTTGCTTGAATGAGTGTGTAAATATCAAACAGTGATCTTGAAAATAATCTTGAGTCAAGAGAATTTTAAAAAATCAACAAATTATTAAAGCTGTGACAGAAGCCATAGGGGAAGCTCTGGTGGGCCTCCAAAGCACAGGAGTTCCTATGAATTAAGAATCACCTTTTATTGTGATTGTTGGCATTTTCAGACAGTTCTACCAACCCTCCCTCCATAATCAGAAATAATGAGAAATTATTTTTGTTTTGTATAATGTACCTACAATTTTGAATAGCTATTTATTTCTTTGGTGGGGATTTTAAAAAATTATACATTTCTTAAATTGTTAGCTGGGTTTATGTTTCTATGTTCTTACATTCCTAATGGAAATTAGGATTTAATTTTCTGCCTAACAAAGTGAAATGTACAAAGTACACTATTTTACTTAAACAGAAAGATAGTCTGTTTTGCCTGTAGCGCCAGTTGCCAGAGTGAATCTACAGCCCTATTACTGAAGAACTGATCTTTGAAATGCTAAAAGCCAGATAAGGGAGAGAGAAGTTACTGGAAATGTTCACAGGAATACGCAGGGCAGTGTGCGATTCCTTCTGTCGTGAGAATTACATTTGATATGACTCTTTTCTTTTTCCCAAAGTGAAATAGTGCAGAGTGTGTTTGAATCAATCACCTGGTCCTAATGACTGTATCTCTTTACTATTGTCCCCTTCTTTCTCTCCTCCCTGTCTGGGCCACAGCAGGTGGATCATCCAGCGTGACTCTCCCTGGGATTCCTTGTCTAGATGTCTAATTCAACTTTTGCATCCACTGTTGTCTGCAGACCACACTCCACCCTAGGGGATGAAATCTTTCCCTCGTTTTATCAGTCTTCTGAGGGAAATAAGACTTTCCCTCATCTTCCTACAGGCCTTACAATGACTCCTCATTGCTCTCAGGATAAAGTCCAGACTCTGCCCAGAGAACGTGAAGCCCGTTCAGATCTGAGCCTTCCCTGCCCATCTCTCTAGTTCCACCTCTGGCCAGTCCTGCCACGTGATCTCAGCCCCAGATGTTTATAGTTTCCAACGTTCCCCAAGTTTTTCTCTCCCAGTGGGAGTGCGCCCTGCCACAGTGTGGTCCTTCTTTGTGGATGACATTTGCCTGTTCCCCGAGGGCCACCCATGGGCTCCTTCAGCTGTCTACTTGTTCTTCATCTGGCTGGTCCTGTCCTATTCTTCATTGTACTACAGGACTTAGCTTAAAGGTCACTTTCTGGGAGGCTTTTCTCTTTTCAGTAATTTTTTAAATTATTATGAATATGTCATAGTTGTTTATCTTTGTAGGGTACATGTGATGTTTTGACAGAAGCATATAATGCATGTTAATCAGATCAGGGTAACTGGGGTTTCTATCACCTTAACCATTGATTGTTTCTTTGTGTTAGGAACATTCCAATTCCACTCTTTTAGTAATTTTAAAGTAGACCCTAACTATTGTTGACTATAGTCACTTTGTTGTACCATCAAATATTGTTTGTTCTATCTATATGACTGTGTTTGTGTACCATTAACCATCCCCACTGAATCTCCCCCTTCCCCACTACCCTTCTCAGCCTCTGGTAACCATCCTTCTAGCCTCTGTCTCCATGGGTTAATTCTTTTAATATTTAGCTTCCATATATGAGTGAGAACATGTGAAATCTGTCTTTCTGTGCTTGGTTTATTTCTTGTAACATAATGTTCTCCAGTTTCATCTATGTTGTTGCAAGGATTCCTTTCTTTGGGGGGACTATATAATATTCCATGGTATCTATGTGGCACAGTTTCTTCATGCATTCGTCTGTTGATGCACGCTTGGGTTGATTCTAAATCTCGGCTATTGTGAATAGTGGAGCAGTAACATGGGAATGCAGCTATCTTTGGAATACTGATTTCCTAGGAGTTCTTTCCTGATCTTCCAGGAGCTGGCTAAGTGCTCTCAAACGACCTCACACATATCCCCATGAGTGCTCCTTTCACTTTTTACTTGTTTGTCATTCCAACTGTCTTGAATTTTTATGTCTCATTGTATCACCAACAACTTTTGGGGCTAGTTAAGATACTCGGAAATTATTTTTTCAAATATGTGTTGGCTTCCAGGAGAACTGAGAATGTGCTGCCGATCACTGCCAATCATAAGTCTGCTGGAAGGGGAGAGGGGCTCAGTGACCATCATCCAATTCGGAAAAAATTGGGAAGCCAGGACAGGACTCCATTCCCAGGAACTAGAGAGAAGGCAGGCAGGCAGCAGATTCACAGGACATACACCCCAGGCTGCTTCTAAATTTTGGGATGATTGCTTGTCCAGTGCAACAAAATCCTCTTTATGAATTCATAGGCTTATTCCACTGATGCTGGAGGCAGTTAGGGCTCCTGCCTTGGGTCAGATACATTTTGTGGTCTGCTGGGAATAGGGAGAGGGTCTGAGGGAGAAAATAGATTAGTAGTTTTAATCATAGTGCTCACAATTTTGCATTTTGCAGAAGATGCTATTGAGAACAAAATTGTAGATCACCATCAAGTTTTCTCATAGTTGGATTTTTTTCCTTAGTCCATTGTGTTGAACTTGCCTTTTACATGATTTTGTCTATAACACATCTCTAGTTCATGATCTTTTGTTCTGACATTTTGAGAGCTGTAACCAAGATTATAATGTGGCAGAACATGGTGGGCGCAGGTGAGTAATATTTTTAGAGTTTCTTAGAAACAGAAGCCTCATTTTCATGCTGATAATCTAAAAAGAAAAGAGGAGAAAGAGGGGCACACATATAGCATAAATATCACATGAGGTGTATGGATAACATATTGAGTTATGTAGCCATAACAATTCCAAATATGTTTTTCCTCATATAAATATTTTAATTATAATGATGCTAAACAGAGTTGAATTCTCCCTTACTGTATAAGGAAAAACATAATACCAGAAGAGTGAAACGACTTTTATTTCCTTGTCCATTCTGCCTTTGAGGTCTACATTTGTCATTCCTATATTAAAACATAGGAACAACTACCTTCCCCCAAAGTATGCAAATCAAAATATGTGGTATGTATGCAGAGATGTCTCTGAAAAGAACAATTTCATACCCAGATAAAACCTGACTTGAAACCTAGCTCAGCTACTCGGTAGCATATGCCCAAGTTAACCTCTTGCTTCCATTCCTTCCTTTTTCAGATGTGAATAACTAGACTTCCTTCCCAGGGATGTTGGAAGGATAAAATAAGACAGTGTATGTAGGAGGACTAGCACTTCGTGTGGCCCATAATAGGTACAATAAAGGCATGATAGGCATAATAGTCATAAGAGGGACTAGTGTATCTTTCTGCTTCCACAGTCATTCCCCAGTTTCAGACTTTATTATTGGAAACAAGTGCTAAACATGTAGCTTGGTGCTTTATACAGATATGATAGATTATTTCTTAGAACAAAACCCCAAATGTTTAATTTCTGCAAGGTAGAAGAGACAGGTCAACAAAACAACTAATAATCTAAGTAGAAGATTGGAATGTTGGTCCTTCAGAGAAAAATTTCAGGTCACAAGTTTACCATCCTGATTTTTTAAAAACAGATAATAACTGTAAGCTCTTCATGAAACACGCCTTCATTATATGGAAATATCAGATTTATCACATCACATTTTAGCTGACCTATGAACACCTAATAGATAGTTGAAGCACATGGGCTAGTTCGTGGGAGAACTTCTTCTTGGCGAATGCACAGATATGTGTGCATCTTCCCGAGTGATTGACTAGCTGCTATTTATGGGCAGAGACACAGATGATTGTGTGGAGGCACAAATGTCTGTCAATAACAGAATTATCAAAACTCAACAGAAATTAATTCATAAAAATATAGGGGAACAACTGAAAAGGAAGCACAGCTCCTAGTCAGCCATCTCCTTATTAATATGATCAAAACAGATCATCCGCAGTGACAGAACATGTACTCCTACAGCCCCCTTGGAAGCACAGAGGAGGTGTGTGGGACCTACCTACCCAGAGTTATAAATAGCTCCCGGAGCAGAATCCAATGCCTCTGAATCCCAGAGAGAAAACACAAAAAGTAGTCTCAACATTGAGGAAGCATAGAGATCCTTTGAAAAACAATAAATAAATAAAAGATATGTAGGGTAGATGGTGAGAGCTTCCTCAGTCCAATTTAATAGACTCACAAAAGGCACCTACTATGTGCAGGGCATTGCCATGTGCTAGGCACCAAAGGGAATATAAGAAACAAAAATTAACCTTTATTCACCAATCAAATGATATGATAATGAAAACATTTTTGTTAATGGTGACTCTGCTGTCTTGATCATTTTGTGCAAGATTTTTCAACTGATAGAAAAGTGTTATTAGAGTCTATAGTTGATGCAACCTAAGTGATACTTAGTGGCCGTCTTACAGAGTTAGCAGGTGGAAAGCAGCAGTAAAAGTCTACTACTTCAATTTCAAACTAATTTTTGGAATCTCTTTCTCTTTTGTTCCCACCATCCTTTAAGGGTCGTTCTAGGGATTGTTAGGATGTAAATTTACTACAGGGCCACCATTTTTTATCTGCAATTCCAAAAGCCAAGTGTTCTGAAAATTGAATAGTTTGGTTTTGTCATTGTTGTGTAAACTTAACACTAGAATTCATTTGCGGCTCTACGCCTGTGGCTCAAGCAGCTGAGGCGCCAGCCACATACACCCAAGGTGGCAGGTTCAAATCCCCAGCCCGGGCCCGCCAAACAGCAATGATGGCTGCAACCAAAAAATGGCCGGGTGTTGTGGCGGGTGCCTGTGGTCCCAGCTACTTGGGAGACTGAGGCAGGAGACTTGCTTGAGCCCAGGAGTTGGAGGTTGCTATGAGCTGTGATGCCATGGCACTCTACCCAGGGAGATAGCTTGAGGCTCCGTCTCAAAAAAAAAAAAAAAGAATTCATTTGGTAGCAAAATCTATTTTAATATTAAAGATTTTGCTGCAAAAATATCAATATAGTCATTACAGGATACTACCCTAGACCCTGCTGTGGGTATTATATAATATATGGTATATTCTGAGTATTTGTTCACTAAAATCTGAAACATTGTATACTTTAAAACACATCTAGCCCCAATGGTTCCAATAAAAGATTAAATTAAGATGGCTATATCATTACATGTGGTTTGGTAATAGATCTTCTAATTTTTTTCTTACACTATGAGATTGTATGTTTCAGAATGCTGAAATACAGTACCTTTGAGGTTTTTTTTTAAAGCAAAACAAAAGAAAATCTAATATTTTGAGAAGTGTCTTGCATTTCAAAGAGTGGTCAAATTATATCATGCATAGACAAATGAAGTTCACCCCTAGTGCTCTGGGGGAAATGGATAGATTTATTAACCTTTCAAAAATGACACTCTTATGAGGCTTCACTAATTATGTTTTTGGCAAGTGTACTGGCATGTAATGAATTAAGAATGCTTTAATTTGTATGCTTAATTTACTAAGAGAAATCAGGAGTTGCTGCCTGTAAGTTACTGTTGACAGATGGTTTAAATGGCTTTGAGAATAATCAATTGGTTTAAAAAATAATTCCTTCTTGTATTTTACTATTGCTGCAGAAGGAGATTATTTATTATCTGCTTATAAGCTTTTTATCCTCTGTCATTTTCTGTCGCAGTTTTCCTAGTTATAGGATATATTTTCTTCGGAGGTAAAGAGTATGACCTCAAAATTGTGTCTTAGATGTAGAAAATCTCCTTACTCAAATTACAGTTGAGAAAAATCCCTAACTGGGCATGATGGCTCATGCCTGTAATTCTAGCACTTTGGGAGGCTGAAGTGGGTGGATTGCTTAAGTTCATGAGTTCAAGACCAGCCTGACCCAGAGTGAGACCTCTTCTCAAAAAAAAAAAAAAAGAAGAAGATAGCTGGGCATTGTGGTGGGTGCCTGCAGTCCCAGCTATTGGGGAGGCTGAAGCAAGAGGATTGCTTGAGCCTGGGAGAGACTGCTGTGAACTTTGATGCTATGGCACTCTATTAAGTGTAACAAGGTAAGACTCTGTCTCAAAAAAAAAAAAAAAAAAAGAAAAGAGAAAGAAAAATCACTAATTACACACCTTGCTATTGGCTGCATTTTAAGCAGCTGAGAGAGCTGACAATCCTGGCTGCCCGCAGTGAGCATAAGTTCAGAAAGGAATTCAAGACCTCACCCCAAGTCCCTATTGGCTTTTCCTTTCCCTCTTCTTAGAGCCCCACCACTGCTGAGGGATCTAAGTCAAAATTAAAAATACAGTGTGGAGGGAGGGGGATTGGAGGGATCACTTCTGTGGTTTATCTTACAAGGGTACAAGTGAATCTTTCTAAGAGTAGAATATGAACATTTTAGCACAATAACTAAGAAAATGACATGAAGGCTATGTTAACAAGTTTGATGGAAGTGTTTTGGATTGTGTGTATACTGTACCCCAGAAGTGTATTAATGTACATAGTTACCATTCAATAAAAAAGAAAAAAAATACAGTGGAACCTCTGTAAGTTGACCTCCCAAGAGGCTGTAACAAACTGGTCCATTTACAGAGGTGGTCAGCATGAAGAACTAGGGCTCTTGTACTGATATGTACATGCTGTGTATAGTCTATGAAAATTAGGTCAAATCAAGGAGGTGTTGATGTTGGGAGGTGGCCAACTATGGAGGTTTACTGTATAGTCTTGTCTTTAGACTTGGAGTTGCACAACATACTGATTGACATCAATATTCCCCCACTGCACTGAGATCAGACATCATAGTAAGCATTTAGGGACCTGTAAAAACACAGCACCAAAAATATAAGCAAATTTGATATTTGGGCAAACCTAGACCAGAAAGTCTCCAGAAGACCTAAACCTTCTATAGAAGCAGCAGCCTCCAGGGGGTTCTCTGTTGAGCTGAGCCGAGCTGAGCTGACTAAGCCCAATTTGCTGCTTGGACCATGCTCCCCAGTGAGATCCCTCCTCCTTCTTGTCTGGTTCTTTCCAGCTTCCATGGTAGCTCATACTCATCTGTCCTTTGCACACATAATCCAATGTAATTATTGTGAATACAGATAGTACTATTTATGGAGCGTTTAATACATGTCAGTCATGGAGCACACACTATCTCAATTAATGCTTAGCCCAGCTGCATCGAGTGGCTTTCACAGTCAAACACCTGGTATGTGGTAGATACTCTTCTTTCTTTTCACCTTTAATAGTTCATTTGTCTCATCCAACTGAGATTCTTTCATCTGGCACAACAGATATTTATGGACTACTGTGTTTGTTCAAACCCTCTGGAAAACAGAAGCTAAATGCAAGAGATTTGTTGACAGAAATGCCTATGAAGGGTAACAGGAGAGAGGTCAGGGGCAGTGGAAAGAGCCTTCAGACCAAGAGGAATCTCAGACACCTGTGAACGGAGGAAAGGATGGAAGCTGGGTGAGAAGAGCCTCTGAGAAAGTATTGGCTGGGCCCATGGGACACCCCAGTGCAAAGACTACACATCAGAGGAGTCCGTATCAGGCAGAGGTGGCCCAGCTCTAGCACATTCACCATTCTTAGTCCTTGCTAGGGAGGGATCTGGAGAGAACGTGGTGCAGCTGGAGACCATCAGATGCTACGGCAGCTTCTCTTGTGTGGCTCTTGTCCAGCTACCACGGTACCCACTGTAAACCAGAATGTGATGTGAGGAATGTGGACCCAGATTCAAGAATCCTTGGAAGGTTACCTAAAGATCTATTTCTTTTACTGGCAATGGTTTTCAGTCTTTAAGAATCCAGTCTTTAAAAATTTTTAAAAGCAAATATTCTTGAGAAGGGAAAGATCTAAAGTTCTTGTTATTGAATTACTTAACAGAAGGTAGTTGAAAGCTCAGTAACAGTAAAGAAATGAGACCTCAGTTTATCTGAGCTAGAGTCAAGTGAGAAACTGTAAGACAGAGAGATACCAGAAACAAACCTGCCAGATGTAGCCCTACTGTCATTAGTGATAAGCTGATGCTCAAATCCTGTCCTGATGTACATAAAATTATATAGTGCATTTGATTTTTGCATATAATTCCCTGCTTTGATCCAGAAAGGTTAACAGGGCTTCCTTCATCATAGCCTGGGTAGGTTCTTATTTCTGATACCAGCTTTATAATGAAGTTAAACGTGGTAGTTTTTTAGAATGTTCTGGAAATAGTCTAGGACCCTATGTGGTCAGTGTGTAGAAAGGAAACCCAACATTCTTTCCTCCCTAGATTCAGGTATGCTAGTGAGGATAGTGGGCGTTGTTAACAGTGAGTACTTGAAGGGGAGCCTTGAGGAGTGTGTATTTAACACAGTAGTATAAAGTCACCGTCTCTGATTAGAGGAATAATACCTTTCCCATGCCTTTCTCTGGGCATTTATTTGGTGTTTTTGTATTTTCATCATTAGAATTACTTCATTAAGAAAATTGTAGTTACTCAGGAGTGAAGCAGCTGGCCTCATACATACAGAAATGGGCAAGATTCAAGGATCACGTGAAATCTCAGTACACACACGTAGTCCGCATCCTTCTGCACTCATGCTTTTTGATACCAGATAGCACAAGAGAAGGGTAGAGTGGACATGAGAGAATTGTTTCACCTATAGAACAAGTGAAAAAAAGATTAGTCTTTTCTTCCTGCCCAGGTCTAGATGAACCAGTGAACACAAACATCCTATTCTGGGAGGGAAACTGAGCCCAACGTTCCCATTTCATGGATTTGAAAAAATAAACAGAGGAGTTGATGGACTTGCCTAAAATCACACTACGAGTTAACAGCCAAACTTATCACCTAACAAAGAAGCTGATTCTCCATGTGGATAAGAAAAATATTATCCAGAATTGGGTAGAAATACTCAAATCAGTTCCTTACAGTCCAATCACTAAACTGTTAACACAGGGCCTCTTGTGAGCATAATAAAGGTTATCACCGTAACCCTCCAGGTATAGGATTCTCTATCTGTTGCCATGGCAAAGGAGCAAAATCTAAGCCTCTGATTAAAATGAATGCTTTTGTAAGAAGTAATCAAGATCCCTATCAGGGTTTCATCACTGTCCTATGGTCTTTTTCACTTTGCATAGTACCCAAGTGGCTGGAGCTCCAAGTGGCTCCTTGAACATTGCTTTTTGTGGTTTATATGATAAATGAATGAATTTTGCTCCATCAGTTTCTTATTTTTTTCAGTAACATAAATTTACTTTAATCATTCTTAATATGTGAATGTTTTGTTTTTAGTAATAAAAAATAGCTCGATGGAGAGCCAGGTTATATTTGTTTCTTCTACAATCAAGAGTTTATCTTTTAACATCAATATTTTTGAGTACTTAATTCAATAAAAAACAAAAAATCTATCTCAAGTATGACAACAGAATGTAAAATTATTAATGAAATAACTGGCAGTCTGGAGCAACTCATTTCTGCAGAGACTTTGATAAATCTTTACCTTAAGGCCATAAACATTTCTGAGAAATACCTCTGAGGCTGATAAGATTTAAGTCTCCCTGCTCAAGAAAAATTGGTGTTTAGAAATTATGCTGCCTTTTTGCTACTCTCAGCTTAAAATGAAATTCAGCCACAATTTAGTTGATGTTTCGTTTCCTTTTTTAATTGCTAGTTTTCAGCCCTGAAAAGCTTTTCTTCTAGTAGGACCCTTAATGGGACGGTTTTTTTCTTTTTATTTCACAATGTTAAGGGGCACAAATATTTTCATTACATGGATAGCTTTTATAATGCTTAAGTTAGGGAAGGACACAGTTTTAGAAACAAGAGCCTTCGCCCCTGGTAGCCTCCTGAGACTGGAACCTTCTGTGTCTCCCCAGCTATGTTTTAACACTGACCTGGGAACAATCAAGAAGCTTGTGTTGCATGTTTTAAATATCTTCTGCTAGGTGACGGCAGGAAAAGGACACCTGTGTTCCAGTCTAGCCCAAGACAGCTGTGTGGTCTTGAGCAAGTCTCCTTCATTTATCTGGATGTCTTTTTGGAAATGAGGAATTTCAATTCAGTGCTTCCTTCTAATTCTATAAGGCACTGTATTTGGTTGATTTACTGATTGTCCATGAAATTCAGATACTGTGACTTTCTGAGACTGAATTTTGTTTTCTGGTTCAACAGATCATATAAACCATGTTCTAGCCATTAATTACATAATATCTCTCTCCCACACTAACTTGAGATTTGCAGTTTTATATATCCATCTAATGGAAGAATGAGAATGTTGTCTAATTAGCAAACCCTGTCTATATTTAGTATTCGGCTAAAGCCTCATTTGTGCTCTCTTTATATTTTGTGTGTGTAAACCTAAGTGTTGAATGAATGCATTTTAACCTACAGACTGCAAAGGGATATTTTATTTCTTCTTTTAATGTATTGTGCACAGTTCTATTTACAAAGGAATATCCAGTAAATAAAGTATGTACTAACCTACATTATTCTTTCTCTTGAGAATTAGATACTGTTGCCTCCAATGGATTTCAAAGCCCATCCTCTTTCCAACAAACAACAAAGCCTATTTTTTGAAACTTCTCTGATTGTTCTTCTACAAAACCTATCACTCATGAGTTCATATAATGTAGAAAAGGGGTCAATTGGATTATGCTGTGCTTAGGAATGCAAAGGGGCTCTTCGTGTGTAAAACACACACAAATCACATGCTGTACATGTACATATATACACACATGATATAGTTTATGTTCTATAAATGTTCAAGCTTATCAATAGTCAAATAAATATAAAGTAAATAGTAAAATATAATTTTATCAGTATAAGTATTTACAATACTTATGCCCATTGTTCACAAACACAGGAACCTATAAGCTCAACCACGATAATGAAACTTTAATTAGTTCTACCCATTTTCCCACTAATTTAGTCCCATGCATCTGACATTTTGGCATGTATCATTCCGCCTAGTAAATTCCATTTCTAGAACTTTACCTATGGATATAATTTAGTGTGCATGCAAGGAATATGCATCAGATAATTGTTTGTAATAGGAAAAACTGGAAACTAAATATCCCACAATATGGGACTTGATGAATAAACTATGAATATAATAAAGCATACTGTTTTGCAATTAAAAGTAATGCTGTATATTAATACAATGGATATGGAAAGATTCATGTATTTTTAAGTGCAAATAGATGATTAAAAATATATGTGTAGTTGTTTTTTGAAAATAAACAACATGAGTAGGTTAATACTTTATTGAGTTATAATTTACCTACTATGAAATTCACCAATTTAAGTATATTATTAAATAATTTTTAGTAAATTTATAGATTTGTACAACTGACACAATCCGGTTGCACAACAATTATTCTATTTTTAATATTTTGTTTCCCATCTATGTTTTCTAATTTTTAGTGAGCACATTATTACTTCAAAAATGGAAGTTATTTATATTTTTAATTAGAACTGTTAATGTGCCTTGGCGCCTGTGGCTCAATCAGCTAAGGCGCCAGCCACATACACCTAAGGTGGCGGGTTCGAATCCCCAGCCCGGGCCCGCCAAACAACAATGATGGCTGCAACCAAAAAATGGCCGGGCGTTGTGGCGGGCACCTGTGGTCCCAGCTACTTGGGAGGC